>CABFOW010002379.1:0-103948 GCA_902141385.1 Timema californicum
TATATATATAAAAATAAACCATTGATACGATCCTTTAGTTGTGAATCTTGTCCATATCATGTTTTCATTTGTTTAGTTGAATCGTTCCATATTGCGTTAACATTGCTGTACGGTTAATACATAATGTTTGATCTTCGCCCTTTCCATGAGCGCTTTGAAATCGGCATCGTAAAACTAGGTTCCTTTATCCCTTTCCAGATGACATAGAAATGGAAAACTGTTTGGAGCCACGTGTTGAAGGACATGCACTGTAGCTGTAGTAACGTTCTTCCTTGTCGTAGTTTTGACAGGTACAGCCCAAGCTCTTTTGGAAAGACGTCTATAACTGTGAGAATCAACTTTTATCATGTATTCGATGTAAAGTGGTATATAATCTCTACCAGATCAGCTTGTAATAAATCGTTCAACCATCATACGTTTACATATCTTCTAGCAAAACGTCCTCTTGCAGGACGATGAAGCTCTTGTGTAATCTCTTCCTTGACGATGGACATGAGTTTGGACTTGAATCATGCATGCGAAATATTTCATAGTATGATCCCAACCTTTTAATGTGTGTAAAAGTTGTAATCGATCGACCAATTCGCTAGGACCATCCCAAAAGGCGTAATTGGCTCCTCTTACTCTCCGTCTTGTATAACTTTTCTCCCGAGATTATCCTCGGGAGAAATAATAGGTTTAATGATGCGAAACTACATCGGTCCTGTGTTACTTGAAACGTCCTGAATGATGTGCGTTCATTTCCTCGATCATTGTCTTGTAGTCTTCGAGATTATGCTTGGTGTAATGCAAAAGATTTTTTCTGAAGAGTAGTTCTAAAAGTACTCAGGTGTAAGGAGCAATTATATTATTGAGCTCTACTGTAACTTCGCTATCATCACAAAGGATGTCTCCCCCCAAATTTGGTCAAGTTACCATCGTAACGAACAACGTATATTCTATCTGAACGAGAGAATGGTGTGTAAAGTTAATAATTCAATTTATGCTTGTTATTATTTCTCTGACAGGTCTTCCTCATTCTCTATTTCCCCATGAATAGGACCTAGTTCTGAAAATTTAAAAACCATCTTCGTAATCTTTTTTGGTGGTTCTATGGTAGGCTTGAAGGTTTCCTTCGCGACGATATCAGATTTTGTTGTGTCACTCCCGTAACTATTTATACTTTAATTCAATGAGCTTAATCGCTTTGATTATATCCTCGGCAACCTTCTCTGGTATGACGCAGGATAGAATTTATCAGAAAATGTACATAATCGATGTTATATTTAGTCGTACGTAAGGTACATCTGGGCATGCAGCGTAATAGGTACCTGTGAAAATGTCTCCAACATAAAATATAACAGGTCTCCTTTTGCTTCCTTGAAAGGTGGTGGCTCTATAGATATAAGGTTCGACACGCAGACAACCTCCTTCATGTTCAAGATGATAAATGATTCAGGCCTTCATGAAGTAATATTCAGGTTGATTTTTAAATGTCAGTATAGAATATTTCGAATCTTTTATGTGAGACTTTGTTTCAAATTAAATGTAGGTGAAACCCACCTTTGTATTTGAGTCAGCATAAACTTTATAAAATGCATTCGGAGTGGTCTTTGACTAACCGATGTTGCGTATGGAAACGCCTTTAGCGTTGAAATTATCAGCTGTAATCTTGATAGACATAAGCCCCCTTTCTTAATAATATTCCATTAATCATTTATATCCATCTCTAATGCGAATGATATCTAATTTTTTCAACTTATGACCTAAAGAACTTGGTTTTTTGGACGCTTTGCTAATCTGACCCCTCAGATGTCCTATAAACTTCGTAAACTCATCCGTATTCTCACTAATAAAATCTAAAAAATTGGTCAATTATATCATTGGCAACGTTGAGAACGTGTATCTTTTCGATACTATGTTTCACTTACATTCTCTCAAACTAATTCTTGTTGCTTGACATCCTTAGCTGTGACAGGCGTTTCGATGTTGATGATAATCGAACCTGCATCTTAATATCCTTTAGAGCATATAGTTGGATTTCCTTCCGTCCTACCGGTGAATTTATACTTGTATAAACTATGAGCAAATTTATATATGGACGACATGTCTTCTTCATAAACTGATTCCATACTAGTATTAGTTGTTTTAGATAAAAGTATCAAACCCACAGTGGTAACGTCCCTTTTCGACTTACGAAAAGAAAGGTGTGGTTTCTTCCTCTCCTTCCTTTGATCGCTGAATTAGGAGTTGTTGCAGGAGGTGTACCAGAGGAATCATGAAAGCTCTAGGGCCAAGGCGAATAGTAGACAACTAACTGAAACTCGAAGACTTAATCGTACACTTGAAGCTATTACCATGAGTATAGGGATGTATCTATATCCATACCCAAAAAACTAATTAAGAAGCTACTTATAAAAAAAGGTAAATTTTAATGGTCAGGAAAAAGGAGGGAACAGAGGTTTGAACAAGTCCAGGGACTGAGTAGTGAGGGTGTAATTCCTCCTAGGCTAACTAGAACCTGGATGGAATTTTCTCACCCCTTGGCCCAAAGAAGAATCTAGATATTGGCCCAATCAAGCTGGGGGCAGGACGCTTCCATTTAAAAATTACGTAAGGACTAGGAGCTTGAAGAGTTTTCCATAAATGGGAGTTCAGCAAAAATCTGTTTGGGGTAGCACGTCCTTTTTCTTTCACCAACAAGACGATATTTGTCTGCTCTTTTTTCACTCTATTCTCTCCCAAGAAGATGAACTCTTGCCAACAGGGAAAACTTGGTGTGTATGATCTTTTCGTTCTATTTACCACTGAGATGCTTTTTTCTATTATTCATTTATAATTGATAATTTTCTTCTCAATTTAGCTCTTGTGATTTCACCACGAGAAATGCAGAGCAATTAGCTGATGTCGTGTCCGGACTATGCGTAGTTAAACAATGTTCGGGTTAAAAGGAAAGTTGCGCTGTGTTCCAGGGTTCGTCAGGTGACTACTCGCCGGCCAATACCAGCAGTGGGGGTGCCAGCTGCCCCCAGTGTCCTGTTGTACCAAGGTGTGGCCTGCCCACCACCCCAGCCGTCGACTGGGCGGCCGTCGGTATCAGGCATTCCCAGGTGAGTGGGGTCCAAGACATATCTCGGCTATGGTCAGGATCGGGAAAAAACACCCCGGGAATATTTTGGTTCGATTCTAAATATCTTAATAGTGTAGTAAATTCCTTGGTACAAAAGTAAGATAGTTGTGAACTACTCTGAGTTCAACCACAATAACCAAAATTCGTGTGAATTCAAACACCCTTTAGCTTATGTAAAATAGGGCGCGCACTGGATTGGATCGATTCGTCCTGGGATAAATGAGATAGTTAAGTAGTTTGGAAAGCTACTGGGCGTCAGTAGTCCATTAAATGTGAATAAATAAGTACTACATTTAGTTGGAATTCCATTCCTATCTCAACCTTTAGCTATGGGCTCTAGGACATTACAAAAATGTTATGGAATCATGGGCTGACCGCCCCTGCTCCTCAAAATCCCGAAAATTGATATTCATGATACCCCTTCATCTTTATCTTAGTCCATAACCAGCAGTCCTAGGACACTACCAAGAGTTATGGAATCATACATAATCTGACCGTCCACACCCCTCAGAATCTTGAACGTTTATATTTATCTTTTCTCTTAGTCGTCAGTCCTACTACCATACAAAACGCTATAGAATCATAGCCTGACCGTTCCTGCTCCTCAGCATAGTAGGAACTTGCAAATTCAACTCGAAATACTAATCGTCGGGCTAACAAGATGCTTATTTACCTAACCGTACGCCATTTACCTTCAATCTCTAATCATTCCTATACATCGTACGACATTTACCTTCAATCTCTAATCATTCCTATACATCGTACGTCATTTACCTTCAATCTCTAATCATTCCTATACATCGTACGTCATTTACCTTCATTCTCTAATCATAGCTATCGATCCATGCTTCATACTTTCGATCATCGGTCATTGATCAGAGTTTTACACGCTAGTTGATCATCGATCTGAATAATACGTTATACATGTATTTGATCATTTATCAGAACTCTACATAATACCTAAATAACATTTGATTGTTAATCAGAGAGATTTGATCATAGTCGCGTGATACATTATATTTGATGATTTCCCAGAGCTCTACATCATACTTAAACAATATTTTACTTTAGGTCTGAACTCGGCAACATACTTAGGCTTAATCAGAGCCGTGAATGATACATTATATTTGTTGTTTAATCAAAGACATTCTTCATACTTTAACAATATATGATCATTGATCAGGACTCATTATATTTAAACATTTTATATCTTATTTGAACTCTGCATCCTACTTAGACTTGATCGAAGATCTACATCATACTTATACTCGATCAGCTTCACATCAAACTTAGACTAAATCACAGCCATGTATTATACTAGCATTACATTTGGTTATTGATCAAAGCCATGCCATATGCTTGAACGATATTTTACTATTGATCCTAGCCCACCATTAGACATAATTTGATTACTGTCCAGAGCTAAACATAATTCCTACATGTCATATAATTATTCTAAAGTCATCCATTGTTCAGGGGAGACACATTATCCTTGATCAAACCTTCACATTCGTCAACATTTAGCCACAAATCCAGGCTCATTATTATACTTAGAGACATAATTTGATAATCGTTAGAGCTATTTTTCAATTGATCATCGATTAAAGTCATGCATCGTTTATGGGAAACCTTTGATCCTTGATCAAACCCTCACATCAGGCTAGCTCGATATTTGACCAATTATAAATTATTAAAAAAATTATTTTACTATCAATCAAAGTCAAACATCATGCATGTATGTTGCACAAAGAGTGCTTGGACACTGAAGAATGCAAGTTGCAGTTCTCAGCGATAACAGCACTTCCAAATTAAACAACTAACTTTCAAATGATTTGTTGTAAAAGTGTGGTGGTTCGAACACAATAGATGAGGTACTAGAAATCCCACCCTTCAACTCACCACCATATCTCCTTTCAACGAACAAACCTTTTCAGACAAGTAACTAAAGGAACATTGTATTCGTTTTCTTTGTAAATTGCAATCTGGGTAAGCTCGGTTGGTAAGTTGATTCATGGGAAGGGGGTGGGGCCGCTAATTGAACCTAACATTGAGAAAGCCGGTTTATTGACACTAGAAGTCAATTTTTGCCTGCTCTCTAATAAAACACAGTTATTTAGTGTGAATTATTTTAAAAACTGCCTGCTTGAAAGCATTGTTGTTACTTGGAACTGCACTGAGTTGTACTCAAGCTCTCTCAATGAGCTCAGTCATTTTAATTTAGAGGCCGTTGCTCTAATGAATACCTTGTCTGTGGTATTGGCCTATCTATTTATGAAAATACCTTCAAGTCATTGGTTTTATTCTACGTTGCCATAGTTTCTTACCATAATTATGGCATTAGAAACTCGAAAGTTTACTACCGCACTTAAAAAAGTACGTCACCTATCCCTATCTCGAGCTAGTTTTATCCAGTCCACCTCATTACATCCTCTCTCTTCCTAGGTCCATTCTAATTTTATCCTCCCATCTTTGTCTAGGTCAGGTCGCCAGTCAATATATGAAATACGTGAAACTGGTCATTCCATTCTGATCTATGTAGGTATCATGTTTAGTGTAGCGCCACACTTGAGGCGTACTCAAGCTATGAAACTGGCCCATGCTGGAATGTACTAGCCCATCTATAATCGATATCCTGATCTGCCTGCTCCAACCTTTCAAGACCAAGCAATGTCTTATCCTGCCTAGTTGGAATATTCAAGTCTACATGCCCAGGCTGACCTAGTCTACCGATCCTCAGCCCAAACCGTGCCGATTGAGAATATACTTCCATCCATTGTCACAACGTACGCAACTAAATTTGAAAAGAAATAAAAACCCTTTTTGACACTAAAACAGAATCAGCATTTGTAATTTGAAGCATAAAATGGCATTTCTATAAAAAGATCCGATACTTCTTAACCCTTAATGAAACAGCTAGAAACTATATAGGCCTAGGTAGAACCCCGACTATCCGAACACTGGCTATCTGGAGTCTAATCGCAGCAGTGGTTTTCATTATATTAGTCTAAAACAAATGTTAAATAATTTTTTTCGGAGTTTTATGTATGGTATTTAATTGTTTTAAGAGGTTCGAAGATATTTTTTTTCCGTGCTGTGTTGAATAATAAATACATATATAGTTTGTTCAATGATTTGTTGTAAGTACATACAAGTAACTTACACACATCTTTTTAGTATTATATATATGGTCAAACGTCCATTCTAGGGCTGTTATTATAAGCACCGCGTCTTACTACCCGTTTGGGTTATATGCACTTACACTAATGTGTAGTGGTAGGGTGATTGTGAGATGAAATGGAAGATCTACAGTTTAACGTGGGATCCGAACCACGGTGGAGGCCTGTCATTTCACACATTCACAAGTTGTGATTAATACACTTGTTGTCAGATGTGAATGAAGGGTTTGAAAATCAGATAAATCTGTGCCGGGACCGAGGATTGAAACCCGGACCCCCAACACAGAAGTCCGACACTTTACCCCTAGACCCCCAGGTCACCTTCTAGGTCTGTTAAAATAACGCTCGTTTGACCCTATTAATTTTAATAATGGTGAGTTTTAGAAACACTCGAAAATACTTAAATGTTGACTCGGATAGGCCTACTGTAAAAATTCTAAGGCTATATGCATTAAGTGAAATGTTGTCACTTTATCAAAATGCAAACTGAAAAGGGGATTGGCAACCTATGGCCTCACCGAGTTGCTTGTTCTTTTCGGGTTAACATGAGGGTCCATTCCAAACGCTTTTCATACTATTTTTCTTTGACTTATTCTTCAATACCTTTGTTAATTCCCTTGAAATAATGTAAACAGATATTAAAATAGGCCTAAAGGTTTGATCCAATGCACAGCCTTTCTTGCTCCTTTACTTAAAGATGACATCTACTTATAATAATAATATTTAGCACCGCGTCTTACTACCCGTTCGGGTTATACGCTTTATATACTAATTACGCTAATGGATTAGGAATTTGGAAGGTTGAAATAGAGGAAGTGAACCCGCATTTGCGTGGAGGGAGAGTGGAAAACTATTTAGGAAAAACCTCCCCCAGTTCACCTGACCGAGATTCGAACCTCGATCTCCCCGTCCTCAGCAGTCGAGCTCAACACGACAAGCGCGTTTGCAAACTACGCCACCGAGGCGGGTATCTACTTATACCTCGTAAAATATGTTAACTGTAATAATATACTTTGTTACAGGAACATACATAACAAACATCGCTGTTCACTGCACAATGCCAGAAGATGTTCATTTGAATTATTGTTCTGTCGACACTAGTTAAGCTCTAATTCTTTTCAAAGTTTGTTTATGCATTTCTTATAATCGATACATTAGATCGATAACATTTGGTTTTGGTGTTTGTTTAGTTTTAGGGTTCTTTAGTATAATATACAAAATTCCACTTTCTAACTAATAGTTTAGTAAATTTCGAGAGTCTGCCTCAGTTTACAAACCCCCGCCCCATTTTATAGTTTTTTTATTTAAACACTTTATCTTGATTGAATTAAATCTGTAAATACCAACTCTCAGGCCTCTACTTAAAAAGTATATTTGCTTATAGCTCTAAAAATATTGATTTTATAAAAATCAATTTTAACAAAAGCCTTGTAGTTAATAACGCTACAACTTGCCAATAATAAGTTATTTCAAATCTCAAAGAGTTTCTCAAATATGATCAAAATTGGAGGTATTTACTAATGCAAAGTACCTCCTAAGGTGTCTTCAAGTCATTTCCCTGGGAAAATGAGATGCCATTTTGTTTGTAATAAACAAATACGAATTTTGATCAAAATTGTTAGAGCTGATTTCAAGAAAAAATTGAGTTTTCCTCTCTTCACCTTTAAGTAAAAATGCTCTTAATTTTAGGGTTGGACCGATAATTCCAAACACCCTTCTGGGGGACCTAATGGAAACACTAGATACCCATTTTTACCCGATAGATAACATTTTTTTAGTCTCTGGGCTGAGACATGGACAGAAGAACGAAAGGTAAAATCATTATATTGGATTCAAGGGGGCTATGAAACGTTGACATTCATCAAAGTCTCGAATTAGGACTGATTATCACAACACTTCCTCTCTACTAGGGAACGGGAGCAAGTATAAAGTTTCATCTCAGGAGCTCGTTTAGTTCTTATCAAAAGATTTTACAAATATCTAAAGTGATTTTGGTTCGAATATAGTTCTATATATTTTAATAGATATACTAGTTTAAAAAAAACTGCTTCTGGAATTTCAAATCTCTCCTCTAATAGACACCCTATAAAAGCTATTAAAACGAGTTTCATAATATGTTCGTAAAGTCACGTATTCTGCAGCTGTAACTTTCCATGAAAGTTGGGTGCCCCATTTATTTGCTTTACCTTCCTACCCCCAAATAAAATCATTAAATACACTTAATTTATGTTTAATGTTATTATGGTAGTTTCTGCCTACATATACATTTTCAGCCGTGTAAGGCATCAGGAAATGTCCTAAAAGGTTAAGTTTAGCTTAAACTATAAATGCAATTTTTTGGAAGTGGAAGAAAAGGTAGTGGCCTTAACTTCGTCACTAACATAGAGTATTATACTTATTCTTCTTAATAATAATAATAATAATAATTCTAGAAACCATGTTTTATACATAGAAGTGTTGATTTATTCTCAACCCTCCGTTCTAATTTCCTCCCCAACAAATTTGATCTGTACAACCGTGCCAAGTTTGAATTAAATCGGTTAATGCGTTTAAACGTTATCCTGACGCATATCCACCAAAGACAGACGGATAGGTAATTGTTAATCGGCTAATAACTCGTTCAATAAATCAAACCACATAGCTATATTTTTATTTGTTTTTACACTTTAACAATATTTAACTTATACTATACGAGCGCGCATTTAAAAATTTCCCACCCAAACCTTTTTTACCCTGTCACCTAAAAGCAAGCGCGGAATGCCCCTAATCGGATGGCCTTGTGCTGCCGTGCGTCCGCACACCCCCTAAAGGCGAAAGCCTACTACTACTATTAAATTAAAATGCAATCAACACTATACATGTTTTTATTTCCTGGGAAGTCTCACTGTACCAGAATACTACTATAGTTAACCTTAGCTTATGTTCAGCCACTCATAAACAAATATAGCCTAAACAAAATGTACTTCTGTATTCGACAGAAACGACAGTCCCTTGGTATAGGACATTTTTTATTTTATTTTAAATAGGAATTATTATTATTTATTACAAGTATTAGTATTATTATTATTATAGCACGCTTCTTACTACCCAGTTGGGTTATACGCCTATGTACTAGTTACATTAATGGATTAGGGAATAGGACGACTTAATTGAGAGGAAATGCTCCCGCAATAGCGTGGATTTAGATTGGAAAACCATTTTAGAAAAACCACCCTCAGTGCATCCGACAGGGATCGAACTCCGATCTCCCTTTCTTCGGCAGTTTAGTCTAAGATGAAGGTAGTGTGTTAGACCATACGGCCACCGAAGCGGGTAAGGATTAATATTGTCAGGGCATATCACAAGTATTATTAATACTGTTATAATTACAATTTATAATAATTATAGGTAACATTGGTATTGTGTTTTACCATTACGTTGTTTTTATAATTTAATTCTTATGTCTAAACGTTGACGATTTAGTGGCATTGGCTTACGACCCTCCGCATAGCGGGCACCACTAGTAGTAATAACAAATCACATAACCCCGGTTTTGACAGTAATTTTTAAGTAATTTTTAATTTCCAAGGTGTAAACGAGCGAGCATTTAGTTCTCTCAAAAACGTGTATTTAGATTCTGAGAGAAGTTCCGTACTAGCCTGCCAGGTTTCATTTCACCAGCGAAACACCTTCAATCACAGTGACTATTTTTGGTAGGCACAAGTGCTGAGTGGACAGTCTGCTCTGATTGTATTTTGTTTGCTTCTCGCAATAAATGTGTGAAGAAAGTAATGCGCGGCTCAATGCTTGGCAGCCATGGAAACAGGTTTCCGCTTGTGCGCTTTTTCATCCTATACGTTTTGCAAAATAATGTATGGATGGGAATGCTTCCTTCTTGATGAAAATTCAATAAGTTAAATCACTGTTTAGTGTGTTACATATCATTCTAGATTTAAATCGACACCTATCCATATGATATTTTTAACTAAATATTGGGCGTAGTATACATAAATAGAATGTTTGTAGAGAAAGTAAATACGTATACAATTTCAAACAAACATTAAAATTATACATCATATGTAGATAGTTTCTCAATTATCAAGATGTTTTAGTTAACCAGAAACTTCCTCAGGTCCAAAAGTAATATGATTGAGTGTCTTTGCTAATATTTGTATGTTCTAAAATTGAAAAATTACATGGTAATCGGACCCGGGACCTTAGGTTTAGTACGCGAAAGGTCCCGAGTTCGTTTCCCTTGTCCAGGTGTCATTTTTCAATTTTCAGAATATGATGGAGTAAATCCTCACTAAAAGCGTATATAATAGCTTTGGCTATTCGATTCTTAAATATTTTTATGGTTCCTACTTTTCCCCGAAATTTCAGGATTTAGCCCTTACCACAAACATTGTTTTACACATTGTGAGGGTGACCTGGTGGTCTAGGGGGTAAGGTGTCAGACTTCTATACTGGCGGCCGGCGTTCAATCCTAGGTCGCGGCAAAGATTTATCTGATTGCCAAACCCTTCCTTCACCTCTGATAGGATGTATATTAATTACAACTTGTGAACGTGAGGAATGCCAGGCCTCCACCGTGGTTCGGATTCCACGTTAAACTGTAGGTCCTTCATTTCATCTCACAAACACCCTACCATTACACATTAGCGTAAGTGCGTACAACCCGAACGGGTAGTAAGACTCGGTGCTAATAATAATAATAATACACATTGTGTGAAATATGTATTTATTTTGTGACCTGATTAGTTAAAGCTTAGTCACATAAAATGATGTAGAATGCAGGTGGAAGGAAGGTTGCAGGTCAAGGCAAGGTTGGTTAAATTCAGGGTGTTTTTTCCTAAACGTTTTGCAAACACTCAACGAAAATTCGGCTGTAATTACTTTAAATCTAGCTTCTTCATCCCAACTCCATTAGAATAAAATGCAAAAAGCCCAGACGGCTAATAAGATGCACTGTAAATACATTAGTCATGGAGCTAGCTCCTGTTTCGTGTGCACTTTTATATATCCTCAGTTTGACTGCACATACTTAGTGTAGGGTGTCAAGGTATGTAAATACCATTGGTCACATGACTCTTATTTTGATTGCTTAGCTGCCATATTGGAATAAACATGGCGGGAAGGGTTTTTTGTGACCACTTGTTTCGTAGCCATTTTTATTTCTTATACCATTTATATGTATATATTTTTGTTGTTTGAAAGACCAAAAAAAGTTATATAATTTTTATTTTAGTTCGGTGGTCTGAGAGTTATTTATTTCTTTTCTGAATTTTGTCAGAAAACACAGCAGTTTTGGGAAAAAATCAGAAAAAACAGAAACGAGAAAAAAAGTAATGCTTTCATTCTTCAGTTACTTAATTTACGGTCCTAGATTTAGGAAGTCTGCTTAGGAATACAATATATAGTCCTCATTCCTCATCCTCATATGAAGGATTACTACACATCTCCCCTGATTTGCACTTGCAGAACTCATAGCATGAATGTTCATCTCACCCTCTTCGGTGGCCACATTGTCTAAGACGCTACTCTCGCAATAAACCATATCGTCGATGACGGAGAGATCAAGGTTGATCCCTGTCGGGTGTACTAAGGGTGGTTTCCCACTATACTTCTATGTAAATGCGGGTACACTTCTTCTAAAACAAAACTCTTCTCATCCCTAACCCATTAACGTGATTAGTACATTTGAGTTGAAAACTTATTAGCCTAATGGGTAGTAAAACGCGTTGCTAAAATGAAAGTGAATCTGAACAAGTACTCACTATCCTGGAAATGCTTGTGGAAAATCTGTAGATCTGTTGACGAGGATGCTGCTATCTGATTTTTTCCCCGCTACTTTCTACGTAGCCGTCCAACTTGAAACTTTATTCCTAAACAGTGTGTGGGTCGCACACGTGGAAATTAGTCCTACACATTATCAACAAGATCTTTTTAGTTAACTTATATATTCCATTAAAAGTATTATAATAATTGATTCACAGTACGGTACAGCAAATAATGCATATAATGAATTGTACACAATTTAAGTATGATCATGTTTAAGGAACTCCTGGATGATATGAATTTCTTAAACTTTTCTAATGCTTCTCGGGCCGCCATTTGGATATGGGTTTAAGAGTCAAGCAAGATATTCTGTAGTTGGCACTTCATTAATCCAGAGGTAACATTGGTAGCAGACTCTTTTGACGTGTAGTTTAATTGAACTGGTGGTGACCTGGTGGTCTAGGGGTAAGGTGTCAGACTTCTATTCTGGCATCCGGGGTTCGATCCTCGGTCCCGGCAAAGATTTATCTGATTACCAAACCCTTCCTTCACCTCTACAAGACATCTTGTGAAATTGAGGAATGCCAGGTCTCCACCGTGGTTCGGATTCCACGTTAAACTGTAGGTCCTTCATTTTATCTCACAATCACCCTACCATTACACATTAGCGTAAGTGCGTATAACCCGAACGGGTAGTAAGACGCGGTGCTAATAATAATAATAATAATAATTGAACTGGTAGTCACCACCAAGCTTTCAAAGTCAAGCATCTTCTTGGGTGATAATGATGGTACCGATGCTTATCAGCTGTCGAGAAATGTGATCCACGAGTTTTCATTAAAAACGCCTCTACATAGTTTCACTAAGAGGGGTCACACCAAAATATTGAAGCATAGCTGTTACTGTGCTAGCTTTTAGTACTGCATGTTTTGTCGAAAAACTTACTTTTTCTCTCACATCCTAGAAGCACACGAATATCAGGAAAAAAAGGATGACCTGTTTTGACATACTTTGACTTAGGATTTGCAATAGTACAGTTCTTTCTTTTTTCCCTAATCCACTCAACATTCAAATCTCCTAATAAATGAAATAAGCTGAAAAAATATTTAGATTATTTAGCAAAAAATCACTGCTTTAGTTTCTTTTTGTTAGACTAGGAGTGCACTAACTACTCCAGGTGCCTTTTGTAGGCTAGGAGTGCACTACTCCAGGTGTCTTTTGTTAGGCTAGGAGTGCACTACTCCAGGTGCATTTTGTTAGGCTAGGAGTGCACTACTCCAGGTGTCTTTTGTTAGGCTAGGAGTGCACTACTCCAGGTACCTTTTGTTAGTCTAGGAGTGCACTACTCCAGGTGCCTTTTGTTAGGCTAGGGGTGCACTACTCCAGGTGCCTTTGGTTAGGCTAGAGGTGCACTACTCCAGGTGCCTTTTGTTAGGCTAGGAGTGCACTACTCCAGGTGCCTTTTGTTAGGCTAGGAGTGCACTACTTCAGGTGTCTTTTGTTAGGCTAGGAGTGCACTACTCCAGGTGCCTTTTGTTAGGTTAGGAATGCACTACTCCAGGTGCCTTTTGTTAGGTTAGGAGTGCACTACTCTAGGTGCCTTTTGTTAGGCTAGGAGTGCATTACTCTAGGTGCCTTTTGTTAGGCTAGGAATGCACTACTTTAGGTGCCTTTTGTTATGTTAGGAGTGCACTACTATAGGTGCCTTTTGTTAGGCTAGGAGTACACTACTCTAGGTGCCTTTTGTTAGTCTAGGAGTGCACTACTCTAGGTGCCTTTTGTTAGTTTAGGAGTGCACTACTCTAGGTGCCTTTTGTTAGGCTGGGAGTGCACTATTCCAGGTACCTATTGTTAGGTTAGGAGTTCATTGCTTTAGTGGCTGTTGTTAGGTTAGGAGTTTACTATTCTAGGTGCCTTCTGTTGGGCTAGAAGCTTGAGGCTTTTGTTAGCTTAGAAGTTCGCTGTTGTAGTTAACTTTTGTTAGCCTTCCAGAAGTTCATGGTTTTAGTTGACTTTTTAGGTTAGTAGTCCACTACTCCATGCACCTTCTGTTAGGTTTAGTGTTCACTGCTTTAACTGCCTCTTATTAGTTTGACTCTCGCTAATTTGCTACCTTTTTATAGGATTGGTTTTGCAGCCTTATTTTTAGTAAGCGATTAATAATTTTCTTATAAAATTTTTGTTTCTACACCATATAGGGCGTGCTAGAATCGAGACCCTTTCCGGGAATTAAATGCCTTTGCAATGCCATTGTTCTCAGTAAGCTTGCATATTTACTGGAAGAGGTGTTTTGTCGTTGGTTGTGTAAAACTCATTTAGATCAACCAATTCTTCTGTGACGACACTCAAATCCATTAAATACTAATCTCGTAGTAAAAACCAAACATAGAATCTATTTGAGTACTCTCACCCGTGAAAAAACGCACTTTTTTAAACTATTCGGCAAAATCCCCAAAGGTATTTAGGTTAATGGACTTCTTTGTGATTTATCGGATTAAGCCATAAAACAAAGCAAATCATTATGGTTGTATTTCTGAAGATGGTGTTTAATGGAGTTCATAAGTGGTTTTGTTTTGTTTGTGAATATCTCTAAAATTAAAGTTTCACATGCTTTTTGTCATGCTTGTAATCTCTTGAGTCTGGCTCCACTATCATCAGGTAATTATCGGAGTCCCGGATTTTGATTACTTAAAAGGATGAAAAACTAAATTCTAATAAATATAAATATTGATTTACATATATCGACTTCAGAAGTAAACCACCTCCTAACGCAAGCCTCTCCAGCCTAGTTGCAGTATCTCGCCAGAAATGTATATTTTACAATAAAACTAGCAAATAGAATACAAGGAACACTGCCTAGATCTGACAACTTAGTGATTAAAAATGTATAGGTTCATAAAATATTGATGGTATTAAAAATGTACTTAATCAACATAAATGCCTTAAAATTACTCAAAAATCCATATAATTGCCTAAAAAATTGACTAACATCAAGAGAATAAGACCTAACATTCCAAAATATCAAAAATTAGCAAAAAAATATTTATATAATATACATTTCCAAATTGCTTGTGAAGAACCAATTAAAATATGACATGTCATCAAAATCCGGGCCATGGCTGTATATATAATGAAGACGACCCCTTTGCCCTTGTTCATGAAGGATAAATGGGTTTACATGCTCATGATGTAGTCTACCATTGTCTTGATGCTCTTTTCATCCCGAGCTGTCACAGAAGGTGAGAATTCGTGATGTAGGGAATATTCATCTTCTTTTACTAGATTGCGCGCTGGTTTCAGGCGATGGTAAATTTATAATTTCTCGTGCTTTATCAGATAATGCTAAGCAACTCCTTCCTACATGTGGTGATGCCAATTCCTCCATGCCCTTTATAGATTCATAGGAACACTGCTGAAATGTATACCCGAAGATGTGACAACAAATCCTCCAGAGAGGAACTGATCGTACAGCTCAGGAAAGTTATCTGGTGACTTCAAACGATCCTGTTAAAACATAATTCACCATCGGGAGCAGTTTGTCTTGTCGAACCCAAATAGCATTGCAATAGATCTTTTAACAGCGCCGACATATACAGCTCTCAGTTTTATTCTAGAAAAGAACGTGTTAGGTACCTTAGAACACGAATAAACACTAATGAACCGATTTCAGTATTGAAATATTGTAATTTTCCTAACACCTTCTACTATATATCTAACAAACTCATTCTGAAGAGTTTGAAGGTGTTTATTAGCAATGCTGATTCGGCGGAGTGTTATTTCTGTATCCTTTTATATAACACCATTTAAATATTTACCCCGTAATCAATTAGTTTTGCTTTGGTTAAACATTTTCTGATTCTATTAAACTTTCCACATTAGCTTTTCCATAACTTATGCTAACATAAACTGACCACTGAAGGAACATACATAGTGTTTTCTAGTAATAATGCTCTGAACTATTGCAGGAGCAAATACTTAAGTTTCCGTAAAAACACAATCCGCGCCACTGTCTGCTAGGTATGCACTAATGTACGTGAGTACTTCCATTGCAAAGGATAATGAAAAAAAAATTGTAAATTCATTTGTAACAAGAAACAATCTTTTCACGAACTATCAAAGATTTTTTAAATAAACAACTAAAGAAAATTAGTTTACAAATGGCCGAGAAAGAAGCGCTAAAAAAAACTATTCTTCTTTTAGTTTTGCCAATTTTCCGTCAAAACCATTGCTTTTTTTGACAATTTTTTATGACAATAAAGACGCCAATATACATCCCCAAAACAAATAAATTTGGCTTTCACTACTCTCAGTTTTTCAGGAAAATCGTTGTACAAAATGATAAATACAAGAAAAAAGGTATATTTAAACTATTAAAAAATAGAATTGGTTTACAAATGGCCGAAAAACAAGTGGTCACAAAAACCCTTTCCCGCCATGTTTATTCCAATATGGCGGATAAGCAATCAAAATGCGAGTCATGTGACCAATGGTATTTACGTACCTTGACACCCTATATTAAGTATGTGCAGTCAAACTGAGGATACATAAAAGTGCACACGAAACAACCTAGCTTCATGAATGTATACGCACATCGTAAATAGGTGTCATATAAGCTCACAATCCACCCCAATAACAAAGAGGTCGTACCAGCTAACAACCCGCCCAAAACATGTCTTAATGAGCCATCAAACCACCTCACAAGCCGCCCAAAACAGGTTTTTAACTAGAGATAAATATTTCACAATCCTCCCAAAACAAGCTTTAACTATGTGTCAAACCAGCTCACAATCTGCCCAAAACAAGTTCTAACAAGATGTCAAACCACCTCATAATACGTCCAAAACAAGTTTTAACAAGATGTCAAACCACCTCATAATCCGTCCAAAACATGTTTTAACATAGTGTTAAACCAACTCACAATCCGTCTAAAAAAAAGTTTTAACGAGATTGAAAATCAGATAGAAATCTGCACAAAACAAGCTTTAACGAGATTACAAACCAGATAACAATCTGGCCAAAACAAGTTTTTAACAAGTTGCCAAACCACCTTACGATCCGCCCAAAACACTTTATAAACCCTCGAGTGAGCGCGCTGGGGTATAAAATACCCCAATCTTATTTTGTTAAGTGTGGTGACACTTTCAGGCGTCTCAGGAACGTGTTAATTTTTCCATTCCTCCAGTGTGACCCTTTTCCTGCTGGTGTATTTGGAGTTAAATTAATTTATTACTCGTCTGTAAATTACATATATTTGAAGAAACTCATTGTTGGAGCATAAAATACCCCTCGCATCCGCTCCAGTAACACAAGTTTAAAAAAAATATCAAATAAATTTTAAACGAATCATTCCATTATTTAATTTATAACATTCTAACTATTTGTTGCATCTTTAGTTTTTAATCTCCTATTGATCCTTGATGGAGCTCTAAATATATCATTGGTGAATTTACACTCTGAGTTCTGAGTGCTTTATATGCCTTTGAAATAAGCTAGTTTGCAAGTCATGTGAGGGTATAAAATAATTATTTTAGAATGTGTGTATGCTCACAATAAAAAAATTTTTTTTTTACCTACGTTGGATGTTCCCTCCCGTAGAAATTGGCAAAGTATTGCAGGATTTTTTTTTACCTTGGTAGTCTTGGGGTATAAAGTGCTCGCCTCATTACACGATGTTTATGGACTTAAATCCAGCCGGGGTCGATGGGGTCTTGAGCAATAAAAATCCATCTCGTGTCAATTGTGACATGTAAAAGGAACCTGGGAAGTAAGTGAAAATACCTTTCCAGGCAAAATTGGTAGGGCCTTTTTTCTCTCACTCATAGAAATTCTCGCGTTCTGATAAAATTAATCGGTTCGGAAAGTGCACGTTAAATACCTAAAATAAATACAATAAATCAATTGCAGGAATTTTCAGAAGAGGACCAAGGACAAATAAAAGTTCCTAGTTTTTAAAATGTCATTTTACACTTTTTATTTATAGACAATGATTGGATCGTTTGTATATTCACATTTTATTTCTATTAGTACGAACTAGCAAACCAAAGGAAATGTTTGATGTAATAACTTATGTCATTTTTTATTTACTCACACAATAATACAGATTATAATTTTATGTTATATTTATATTAAGTTTATTTAGTGGGATGTGTTAAATTAACTCTTATAAAAACATTTCATTCACACAAATATCAATAGTTTATTGTTGGCTTCGGTGGGCACATGGTCTAAGACGTCATTCTCGCAATAGACTGGACTGCAGATGACAGGGAGATCCGGGCTCGAATCCCGGTCGGGTATACTGAGTGGTTTTCCCTAAATGGTATGCCACTCTGCTTCCACGCAAATGCGGGTACATTTCCTTCTAGTTCAATCGTCCTAATCCATAAATCATTAGTATAATTAGTGTATAAGCGTATACCCTGAACAGGTAGAAAGGCGTGGTGCTTGAAAAAAATAGTTTAGGGAAAACGTACACGGATGTTAAGTACCCCGCACACCTGCTTATGTTAAGTATACAAGCGCGCCCATTCGAGAGGCTAACAAAGGTCAAACATGGTCACAAGCTGCCCAAAACAAGTTTCACAAGGGATCAAACCAGCTCACAAGCTGCCTAAAACATGTTTCACAAGAAGTCAAACCAACTCACAATCTGCCCAAGACAATTTTCACAAAAGGTCAAACCAGCTCACAATCTGCCCAAAACAAGTTTCACAAGAGGTCAAACCAGTTCACAGCCCAAAACAGGTTTCACAAGAGGTCAAACCAGCTCACAAGCTGTCTAACTAGGTTTCACAAGAGGTCAAACCAGCTCACAAGCTGTCTAACTAGGTTTCACAAGAGGTCAAACAATCTCACAAGCTATCCAAAACAAGTTTTCCCTGAGGTCAAACCGGCTCACAAGCTGCCCAAAATATGTTTTACAAGAGGTTAAACCACCTCACAGCCCAATACAAGTTTCACAAGAGGTCAAACCACCTCACAATCTGCCCAAAGAGGGTTTCACAAAAGGTCAAATCAGCTCACAAATTGACTAAAACAGGTTTTAAAAGAGGTCGAACCACCTCACAAGCTGCCCAAAACATGTCTTACAAGAGGTCAACAAACCGGCTCACAAGCTGCCCAAAACATGTTTTACAAGAGGTTTACCACCTCACAGCCCAATACAAGTTTCACAAGAGGTCAAAACCACCTCACAATCTGCCCAAAAAGGGTTTCACAAAAGGTCAAATCAGCTCACAAATTGACTAAAACAGGTTTTAAAAGAGGTCAAACCATCTCACAAGCTGCCCAAAATATGTTTTACAAGAGGTCAAACTAGCTCACAAGCTGTCTAAAACATGTTTTACAAGAGGTCGAACCACCTCACAAGCTGCCCAAACATGTTTTACAAGAGGTCGAACCACCTCACAAGCTGTCTAAAACAAGTTTTACAAGAGGTCAAACCAGCTCACTCCATCAATAATCTAAATCATTTACAGAGCAGAGATTATCAGGTTATGAGGCGCAGCATCCTTCCTAGCTGGGCACAAACATTGCAACCAATTATTGGTTTATAACCCACCACAGCAGGTGTTTTACACGATACAATTTATTTCCAATCAGTTCATATTTCACTGCAAAAGAGTTTGACATGAAACATTGTATCACCATTTTATGGTTCACTAATGTAACATCGCTTTATTCCATAGTCTACACACTGCACGATGAAATATTGAGAACACGCCCCAAGGCCAGAGTTCACACTAGCTTAGCTGCTGGAATGTTCCTAAAAAGGAATCGTGCGCTTTATAAATTGGTCATGTGCTTAATTGAGTTCCAAATGAGCAAATATCATCTGAGTGAGGCAGTAAGGGCTGGGTGTAAAATCGAATTGTGGGTTGGAGGGGGGGGGGGCGAATCATTCAAAAACTAGATTTTTCCAAAGAGTTTGATGTTTTCACCATCCAATCACGCTGCGTAGAGGCATTTATGTTCAGGTAATCGTACAATTCCCATGTGCGAAAAGCTATAGCGATAATCCGTTCACTGTTATTACATTCTGTAGATTAATACGATTTAATTCGTCATTCTTGGCATGCGTTATGAGTCACAGTATTTTACTTGATCTCGATTCTAGGTGTCCCTGCAGCAGGAGGGAGTGCACCTTTGTGAATCATTATCATCCGTCGTTGATTGGATGAGTACTAATTACAGTTTCTCATTGCTCATTATTTGGGAATGGCTCTCGATGAATCCTAGTATGAGGTGTAAAATCTTGTTACCCGGATCAGTAACCTGTCAAATGGGCCTCGAACGGAAGTTTATTGATCTTATTCTAAAAGATAACGCCCTTTCTCCGGTTCATGCTATTCATTAAATCATATGTATATAGGCATGCTCAATATCATTCCCTAAATTATCATGCAACCGCATGATAATTATATAATAGAGGCAACTGTCGTCCTTCGAAAGAGTTTCGCAGTCTCGGCCATAAATCTCTTTGGAGCAGAGCATAGACCAGCTACATTCGAATAGCCTTAGCGCTTACGACAAATATATTGTTGTCACTAGAGGAGAATATAATCTTCTGTCTTACTTATAATATATAGATTTCTAATTTTTTTTATGGACTGAAATATTTTTTTTAATTCATCAAATTTAATTTACTTTTTAAAATCTTCACAAGAATGAACAAAATTTGGATTTATGATACCTTAAGCCAGATAGCCAATTCCACGCGGCAATTTTTTTTTTAAAATGAAATTTTGGAAACATTTTTTTTTTTAATCTGAGACATTCAATTAACTTATACGAGACAATGTACCAAAAACTGCAACTGTCCCGGAAAATCTGAGACGTGTAGTTGCTGTTATAATGTGCCAATGCTATTTTATAGAATAAACACAAATAGGTCGGTAATTTGCCACCTTAAAAAAATCTCCGCGGCGTGAGCTTGCAAGCGAGCTGTACGACTGAGCGTATATTGTGTGTCATGTGGTTAGCACGTCAAAATCTCCGGCTGTTAGTCTCAGTTTTTTAGATTGGAGCCGCTGCTTATTTATTCAACTAGCTCCTATTTTGTCCTCACGAAGACAAGTTTGACCCCTTTCCAGACCAACTAAGTCACATAAATATTGTGGAAGCACCAGGGATTGAACCTAAGACCTCTGGATCTGCAGCCAGAAGCTATGACCACTAGACATTAGAGGCGATCTTTGCCATCTATAGTTAAGTTAATATCGTAAATAATAATAATAATAATAATAATAATAAAAAATGGTGGTTTTGTTGTCTCTTAAAATACTCTAAAGCCAGGGGGTGATTGTGCTCATAAGGAGTACACTAATAAGGCTTCATTTGAATAGAGCCCATTCGATTGTAATCTAGTAATGTTTTGTTGCAAACACGATGTGATAAGACCAAGGATTGGTGTTCTAGGAGTGAGTCTAAGCCTCCCCTAAAAATAATATTAATCAAGTTTTGTATTACTCCTCAATGCCTAAGCTAGTAGCTAATTGGTCTCTTAGAAAATTCACAGCCTTTAAAACTCCTTTTATATTTATTAAAATAACTTAAAATTATTTCAATAAGGATTGATTCAATGTTAAAAATATTCTTGACATCACCCGGGGGGCTTCTAAATAAGTCATCGCAGGTAGGACTCATTACCTCCTTCACTATTTTTAATTTCAATTTTCCTATATTAAAGTGCTACCCACCAGTCGAGACCTCTAACAAACTAGCACTGAACAAATTCAGGACCACACATAATTTTAAAAATAAATCTTTGTGTACAAGGTATTACAATAAAACAAATTTAGTAACTAAAAAAATAAAGAGGATGGAGAAAAAAGCGAGATGATTTAGTAGTAATAACTATTTAGTGAAGAGTCCACAATAAATAAACTGAAAAAGTACTTAGTGATAAGGGCTGGGAGGGCTGAGTCTGTTCGAATTGCCGTTAGAAAATAATTTAAGATTTAGAAGGCACCAAGGGCACAAGACTTCCCACCCATACGCTCAAGGAAAGATTGAAATTTGATTGAAATTTGTGATATTAAAAATGTGAAACAAAAAGGACATCGCACTTGTCTTTTCAAGAAGAGAAATTAGAGCCCTTAAGGTTTCGAATTCTATCACAATCATTAAAATATGATACAGCGCCCCGCACAGATTTGCCCACTCCTTAACCTAAAATGAAGCCATTTTCTTATAGGTCGGAAACTGAGGCATGCCTTCCATGTCTCAATGCAGGAAAATATAATTTCAAAATATGATGCTGTAATGAATGGGAAAACGAATCCCAAAACAAATATGGCAGTTATTAAATAAAAATAAATTAATATGTTGAAACAAAACCGTACGCAGTGCATGTGTATATAGTTACAAACTTGATGTACAAACACAATCTTTTGCTAAGATCGATCATAAGATTAGTAAAACTGATTCAAATATATTGTTACAAAAACAAAATAAAAAAACAGCATCGTATTCCACTAAATAACATAAAACACTGTTACAGAATCATATTGAAACTATAAAGTAAAAAACAGGGGTGGACCGAGGTTAATTTGGCGGCTGGGCGAGATTTATTTTTGGTGCCCTCCTCTACAACCGGCGGATAATAGGCACACATGAAAATAATCCCCAAACCTAACAACTCCAAAACTCACGTAACCTGGGTGTGGTAGGAATATAATCTGAAGGGAATCTCCACAAATGGTAATTATTACCCAAACGTTTCACTGCGAGTTTGTACAAAAACTGATAGGATTACTCTAAATACTGTGCATGTTTTGTAGACAATGTTCTCCTATTTATTTTTACTATCACAAACACTTTAATATAATGAACGATTTATGAGATGATTTAAAAAAACGTTATAGGGTGCCATTTTCCAAAATGGTGGATGTAAAATAACTTTTTTAGAGCGGCACTATATTCTCTTTTATTCACCACTAAAAAGTACATCAATATGTCAAATTTCCTGTTAATAACAAACAGTGAACGATTGTTATGCTCCACTATTCATTACGTCCAGGCTACGTTAGGTTAGGTTGGTGCTCTGTTACACGCCCCTATCGAGCGGGTTGGCCCGGTCCTTAAGCCGCCCCTGGTAAAAAAGGAACATCAAGGTTCACCTCGCTATCTCAGCAGATGTTTATTTTATAGTGTGTTTACACGGGGCAAGTTTTAGTGGCTGACGTACGCCACAGCCACCGGCCACTTTTACTTATACTTGGGATCAAATTGGTTCATTCAAAAGGGGCCACAGCAGTGCGGGACCTGTAGCATAATATCATAAAGGGGCCCCAAATCTATAAACATGCACATGAGTATTAAAATATAATTCATTTACTTGAACAGTTAGGTAATTCAATATATTAATTTGCTATTTAGTCAATTAAACGTCCGTATATTATTCAGAGGCGGTTCTAGCCTGGCGTGGTTTTGACAAAAATAATAAGTACTATACCTGCGTGTAATGAATCAAGTAGAGAAAAAAAGCGTTTTTCCTAGTTCAGATTCAAACTTATTGATATCGCATTATTGTAAGAGAATCACGCTTGAATAAACTAAGTAGTCAGTATAAAAATATACTCCCCCCAGTTTATAGCCTCTAGAAGCACCACTGCTACTATTTACATGTAAGTATCAATGCCAAATGTCAAGAGTAACAAAAAAACAATTTAAAAATTAACATTTCTAAATTTAGCATGGGCAAATTTGTTGATGATGCTGGAAATATCTATTTCACACAGAAGTTCATGTTCAATGCTCATTAGAGTGAGATTGTTCAATCTGTTTTGACCCATGGTGCTCCTCAGTTAATTTTTTTATCCTTTCCAGTTTTTTTATATATATTTTAAATACCCGACAGCCTAGGCCATCTTCTGAAACTATTTTGATACATTGTAACGGATGCTTACAGTACACATGAAATTTAGTTATATAAGTAAAATTAATTTTTCAAAAGTAAAATTTTACAAGATAAAGACATAGTAAAATATTTATAACAAGACATAAAAATTACACATGACAGTTAAGGTAAAAAAAATCATTAAAACAAATCAAATTATTTAAAGAAAAGAATATTAAGTTGTAATTATTGTACAAATCAAGGTTAGGTGTTTTTATTAAGTAAACCTTTTATAGACAAAATGAGAGGCAAAGTGATTAGCCTACTAATTATATTACATAAAAGAAATTAAAGTTATTAATTATATTATATTATTTTTCAAAGGATTTTTTAGTAAAATATAAATATCTTAAAAAGAATATTATACTTCTTATTTATATAGGCCTACATCTATAAATATAAAAAGAAAAGTCCTTACTCAATGACTGACTCATCAACGCCCAGCCCAAACTCTTGGACCGAGAAAGCTGAAATTTTGTATAGAGGTTCCATTTATGATTTACACAAGGAATAAGGCCGGATTTTTCAAAATTCCCACGGGATAGGGAATGAAGAGGATTTATATTTTCGCTTTAAAGTTGCCTTATTTCTTTAACTATAATTATTAGAGACTTCAAATTTGGCATATAAGTAGATAATTATAATCACTAATAACTATTTTTTGGATTTTCCGAATTTCCCACGGGATAGGGAATAAAGAGGATTTATATTTTCGCCTTAAAGTAGCTTTGTTTCTTTTTAGATCAACGCCAAGGTCCAGGATAAAAAAATACATAAAAAAGAAAGAAGGTAAAAATAACCAACATATACTAAAATACTTACAGAGCACTCAAAAATGGTTGCATTTATACAATTCTGCTTTAAGACAAGAGTTGTATTTTTATTGCACCAACAAAACTATTCAAAGATTCACACATTCTAATTGTTGATGGAAGAGTATTAAATTCTATCAAAGCTCTGTTTTTTAATGAAGTTATGCCAACTTTAGTAGTTTTTACAGATAATTGACATATATTAGTATTATTTGGCCAAATTTCATAGTCATATTTTTTAAATAAAGTCTCACATTTTATGTTTAAAGTAATTTGTTATTCAGTACTTTATACACAAATGTAACCATATTTAAGGAAATAGTTTTTTCAAGAGATAATATTTTGTATTTTGTATATACATTTACTACACGTGTATGGCCAAAGTTATCAGGGTTAAAAAGATTCTTATTTTGTATTACTCGTACCCTCGTCATTTTTTTTATCCCCACATTATGTTCACATGATATGTATGAGTGGAGTAATGCGTTATAATTTATGAAAATGAACGTTCTCCACTGCATTTGGAAACCACGATTGACAAATAGATGTGCAAAGCATTTTCTCCATTTAGACTTCAAAGAATTGTCAGTTATCAAACGAACCCAACATACATGGTATTACCATACAGCATGGCATTCTTTCGACATGTAAGCAACATTGTCAGATTACGCTGGGATGCCATTTCACCACACAGCTTATAACCATCTTTTTCCCCCTTCAAATTCTCAATTTATTTATTTTATTTTCTATTGAGGACCTTCAAAATCGCTGGGCCCGTAGCATATGCTACTTATGCTAGTGTGTTAATCCGGCACTGCCACAATAGGGTCGAGGGTAGGCGACTGTAGTTGTACAGATTGCAGAAACTCGCCCACGATACCGGTGGCTCCATCGCCCGATCGAGCCACTACTAACAGACCATTGTTTTGCATTGGTGCGCTTTATTCACCGGCCACTGACGCCAACCATCTTATTTTCAATCAGCCTGTCGAGTATTGTGGGCTTGTGACGCTGTGATCACCATGCCGAGAGCCAATAGGGTAGTAGTTATCATTTTCGAAGGGTTTATCAAACGAGTTTTTGGACATTCTAAAGGACTGAAAAAAAATATTTTCTCATCTTGTCTCAATTCTTTGTATAGCGTTTGGTAGAGTCCTTTTGATGATCTTTCAATCAATTAAGGATGTTCAGTTTCGTTTACGCCTCTTCTATATCTACAGAAGAAGAAATAATAGTTTCTAACAGTTAATTATTCTCGAGCGTCACCATCTTAGCTTCAACTGGCCTGAAAATCTTGCTAAGCGATTTTCTAAAAATTTGATATCGCCACGATTCGTTGAGATACACAAAAATGTATAATTGCAAAGTTGTGGAAGTACTAAATATTCCAAGCGTACGTCTAACCAGAACGAGTTGTGGAAGTAGTGCTAAAAATCACCCATGATGTACCATGTTAAAATTAATTTAAATTGTAATTTATGTTCAGAATCTCTACTATTTGATTTAATACTTTATTAATTCATTAAATGCTTAAAATTAATATGTGAGTACAGTTTGGTTGATTTCATTTTTATAGCAACACGTCATATTAAGGTCATAATACATCAAAAATGTGATCGCACTACTTTAACAAGTGCATAATTAGTTATAAACTATAAATAGAGATTAATCTATGTAAAATACTTAACAATTCACGAGTTATAAGGGGTCAAACTTGATATGTTATGATTTTACATACCATTAAGTTAAAGTAGTTTGTATGGGGCTGAAATATAGTCCAGCTAGACATGCATATGAAGTATACACAATGAAATATATCTATAATATGTTTTATATATATTTAAAATTCTTTATCATTTTAAATATTGATCAAATTACATCATGTTTAATCATACATAACTAATTTTATTTAAAAAAAAGTGGTAATTTGAGGTTATCTCACTCGTAGACATAACATACAATGAGACAGGTCGAAACCGTGTCAGACGCCCTTGACTAATCGTACTCCCTTACCTTGTCGGTGTTGCTACAGTCGATTCGCCACTGGAGGGGGGGTAACTGACAACTTACTTACTCTAGCGCAGTGATTCTCAATTAGCTAAGTACTGCGGACCCGTTGTTTTTCAAAATCCAAGCCATGGACCCACTACTTTTTTAAAAACATTTTATATCTCTAGGTTAGTTAAGTTTACCTGTGCCAAGGAATTTTTTGGAGAAAATGTGAGTTAGCCCCTAATAAGCAAAGCATTTTAGGTAGATATACTCAAAAATACACCATACATTTTGTTATAATACCACGCATAAATGACAATGATAAATTCAAGGAAAGAAAGGCTAATTTGATTTTCATAACGTCTCTTACAAATGAACCAATGATTACATGTCTAACATCTACTAAACCTAAATGTGATAGTAGAAAGCATGCCTTTTTTCGTCTCGAACAATCCCTTCCACATCCGGTTCAATATTTCCTACTTTTAATCTTAAATCTGGATCAACATCGAGCCGATTTCTATGTTTGTTCTTCATATAGCAAAAGGTCGAAAATGTTTGTTCACAAAGCTCTTTAGAACAAAAGGGGACTAGATGTTTCAAAGTTTTTCTACCTAACTTCTTATAATAAGAAAAAACCTTCACCCAGAATTGGTCTAGTCTACATTCTTTCAAGTCACATCAACAAGTGTATCTTGCTCCTCCGCAGAGAAGGTTGTGGGTTGTACATACCACAGTCAAAAGCATTCCTTATACACGAGTTTTCGGGATTTGGTGCAGGAAAGTAATCTCTGAAGCTAGTCGTTAAATCACGAGGGTGTTCAGTAATGTAATATTCTACTTTTGGTAGCAATTTTTCGTCAGTGGACTCCGGAAATATCTCCAGTGTTGGGAGGTCAGTGTGGCTTAACACCTTCTACTCGGCTTGCCCAAAACCATAGCTTTTTAATCGTTGGCTCAATCTTATCAACATAAAACATATCCACATCACTACCCTGCACGCTTGTATTTAGAGTGTTCAATTATGCGAAAACGTCTGCAAAGTAGGCTACCAAACACAACCACGCGAAATTGTTCAACTGATCACGTGATAAATTTGAATCCGTCAGATATATTTCCCCTTTGACAGCCAACACACATTTGAGAAGATCTTAGAATTCAAAACTCGAGATTTGATCAAATTAATCATTTTGACAACTTCATCAAGTACCTTTTTTTAATGAGTTTGTCATCTTCTTTGTAGCCAAAGCTTCTTGATGAATGTATACTCTAATGGTACGAGGTATTAGGAAGGATATATTTAGCGGAAGTGTACCCGCATTAGCTTGGGAGAATGGAAAATACCTCGGTACACCCGACCGAGATTCGAATCTCAGTCTCCCCGCAGTCTAGTTTATTGCGAGAGTAGCGCCTTACACCATGCAACCAGCGAAGGGGGTCATCTGGGATACTAACCCCGGTCTCCCCGTTACAGAAAATCCATTTAAGATGAGACTGACGACTTTACCATCGTGATGGGTGCTAGCCAACAACAAACTGGTCGACACGGGAGGACAAAATGATATACAGACCAGTGATATACACGTGGGAGCAACGTGGACCACGTGATATAAAATTGGTAGACAGCATGAACACTAATATTGGGAAGGATTCCAGCCTTCCAAATATGTATGTTTGTTTTGACAAGTGATTTACACGACTCCTACCTACTGGTCGACAAACTTATGCACAGGAAGACAAAGTGATCGGCAGCCAACTGATGGACACATCGTAAACTTATACTGGAAGGCTATGTGGGTCAAATGTCCGACACGTCTTGGACCAACTGGTCCACAAATTCATGCATAGAAGGACAAAATAATGGGCAGCCAACTGGTCGGTATGAAATACCAACTGTTTGACAAACATATAAATAGATGCGTTACTAATGATAATTTCTATTAATTTAGTTATTAATTTTTTATCTAGCTTCTCACTACACTATCCGTTCGAATTGTAGGCCTGCCAATTTTTTAAATATGTTTTAATCGTGTCGGTCACTTAACCCACCCAGGCTTCCTTTTTCTTTACAGTGTGTTGACCAGTTTGTTGTCGGATAGTACGTATGGTGCCTCTCGTGACCACATAAATATTGTAATAAAATCTAAAAGTAATAGATATAATTTTGTGAATGTGAAGAATGCCAGGCCTCCACCGTGGTTCGGATTCCACGTTAAACTGTAGGTCCTCCTTTTCATCTCACAATCACCCTACCATTACACATTAGCGTAAGTGCGTATAATCCGAACGGGTAGTAAGACGCGGTGCTAATAATAATAATAATATATATTTTTACTTCAAACAAAGCACCCCCAAACTTTCACCACACTTATCACAATTATTTCAATAAATCGTTCAAGTACTCACTATGAAACAATATTGGCTTAAAGATTGTGAAAAAAACAATTTCATGGGAAAATAATTGAGTAAGACCAATCCGAATTTAAACTCCCTCAACTCCTGACTAAGCCATGCAAGGGCGAGTGATCACTTTCTGAAATACTAAATGTCAACATTGAAGTTCCATAGTGGACATATATATTGCAGTTTTTACAAACCAGATAATATCAGCTGGCAAACCCAGCTTTACTTCCCTTGTCAGCCTCCCCTCTTCCTCCCTTTCACCCTTGGAATATTCCCTTGCAAAATGTAAGTATTGATTCATTGCTTTCAAATCATCACAGTTCACGAGTTATAAGGAGTCGAACTTGCTAGTTTATACTTTTTGCTTACCCTTGTTAGGGCTGAAATTTAGTATTAGCTATCAATTTGCTTGCTCAGAAAGTTGACGGGGAAAAACGTTTTGGATCTAAGACACAAGATTCGTTGATGTATCGTGGAAAAAATTATATTATGCAGATAAAATACATTTTCTCATATTTTTATTCTTTTATATTTAGCAAAGAACTATCCAACTAAGATAGAAATTTTCAGAGTTCTTTAAAAATATAATTTACAAAACAATATTTGTTCTTTCTACTAATGCGATTTTTTTCCGCTACTGGAATTGACGGATCACTTAAGTTGCTCCCCCCTCAAAATTAAAATTTAAATATACCACCGTTTTGCACCCCAACCCCAGAGACGGTACGACTGTTTATGTTTAGGGGGCCAAGCTAAGAGTAGCCCCCCCCCCCCACTATCAAAATTCACCGTTTTGCACCTTAATAGTTATAGAAGAAAAAAATATTTAAAGGTGGAAAAGGTGGGGGGCGGGGCAATCTAAGCGTAAACTCCCCCACTTCTTATTGGGGTTTTCTTAAAGCCATGATAAAATACCTGTTTTGCACGGTTTTGCTCCCAACTTTGGCGCTTTACACCCTAATAGATTAGCGGAGAAAAAAACATACAAAGAAACTAAGTTGTTGGACCCTCCCTCCAGCCCCCACACCTACAAATTAAGAATGTAAATATACCATCGTTTTGCACCCAAGTACTAAGTTTTACAAACCAATTTCAGAGACTACTATTATTTTTGTTTGAGGGTAAGTTTAAAGTAGTCTCCAATATTAAAATTTTGTGATTTAATGCCAATTTAAAAGTTTTTATTTGCACCGTTTTGTACCTTAATAGTTATAGAAGAAAAACAAATTTAAAATTAATAAATGGGGGGGGCAAGCAATGCATAGTCCCTACTTGATAATTGGATGGGTGTTTAGTTCCAAAATAAATGTCTTGTTTTTCGCCCAAGTATGATGTTTCGCACCTTAATGGATTAGAGAAAAAAATATATTTAATATTAAATAAAAATAATTTGTTGGTTTTTCCCTCCAGCTCCCACGCCCTCAAATTAAAATTATAAATATGTAATTGTGTTGCACCTAAGTGTTAGGTGTTTCACCCCAGCTCCAGAGATTGTACGACTGTTTTTGTTTGAGGGAGGGGTTGGGGAATCATATTAAGTGTAGCCACCCCCAAGTTTCAATGCTTTTTAATATAAATTTAAAAGTTTGTATTTGCACCCAACTATGGCGTTTTGCATCTTAATAATTTTGCAAGGAAGATAAATAAACTTAAAGTTAAAAACTCTCCGGAGGCCAAGTTAAGTTTAACCTCCCCCAATTTAATTTTTTTTAGTAAACTCCACTAAGTTTTCTTCGGAAAACAATCATTTTTAACCACAATAAAAACTTTGAATTAAAAAATCAAATGACATTGATCAAACAGTTTTATAAATATTTCAAATTTTCAAAAATTACTTTTTTTTTTTGTAAACTACCATCAAATTATTAAATTTGCTAAAGATAAAATTATCTTTTTATTTATCATGAAAAACAATTAACATAGTAAAATACTTTTTGAATGATTTCAATTTTTTTTAAATCTATCATAAGTAAACTATCGTAGGTGACCTGGCGGTCTAGGTGTAAGGTGTCAGGCTTCTTTCTATGCTGGCGGCCGGGGTTCAATCCTCGGTCCCGGCAAAGATTTATCTGATTACCAAACCCCTCCTTCACCTCTGACAAGACATCTTGTGAATGTGAGAAATGCCAGGCCTCCACCGTGGTTCGGATTCCACGTTAAACTGTGGGTCCTTAATTTCATCTCACAATCACCCTACCATTACACATTAGCATAAGTGTGTATAACCCGAACGGGTAGTAAGACGCGGTGCTAATAATAATAATAAAAGTAAAATATCCTTAAATTAATATATTTTATAAAAATCAACATGGCTTAATGCGTCACTTTCATGTTAGACTGGCCTGATGGAGACGGGAAGATATGTGTTCGAATCCCGGTTGGGTCTATTGAGTGTAGTTTTACCCTCAGTAATTTTCCGCTCTCCTTCCACGCAAATGCAGGTAGAGTACCTCTATAACACTGCCTTCTTCATCCCTACCCCATTAGAGTAATTATCATACAAGCGTATAAACTGGACAGACAGTAAAACACGATGATTCAACCCCTTTTTTTAATTATAATTTTTCAAATATAAGTAATCAGTATTACTATTAAATTAATTGTTCAAGGAAAATGAATATTATTGTAATTAGTTTATTGTAAATAACTTGCCAGATACCCATTTTGAGCCAAATCGTTAAAGCTATTTTTAAAACATTTAAAATGTTATGACAAAAATCAATCTTTGAATTTTTCTCTAAAAAAACAATTGTGCATTCATATTTTTCATGTCGAAAACTCCCCAGTTAGAGAGCTTACATATTTAACCAAACCGCTTGAACTGTTTTCCAAAAGGTTTTGACTTTCCAGAAATGTTTTTATTAAACTGCCCTAAAACGAAATTTTACTCAAAAAACAAGTATACATTGTTATATGTCAGCTCAAACACCAGCCATATACGCATTTTAAACAAATTTGGTAGAGCGAAATATTTGTAATTTTCAAAAAACACTCTTAAATAAACTACCATCAATTAAAGGATTATTGTCGAAATCAATACAAATTCCCAAAGTATAGCCATTACATTTTGAACAAAATTATTCAAACAATTTCGGATCTATGTTCAAAACCAGACAAAATCGTAAAATCCATAATTATAATGAGAGCGGGATATACCATCAATATTTCACATAGTAAAACCCATAAGATGAGGTCACTAGTCCTTGCCATATAAAATAGAAATGTCATCAACAAAGCAATTATCTTCAAATTGGGTGACACTAAAACTCAAATATAAGACACATGTATAGCAAAGTAAAAAGGTACTGTATCAAGAGTAAAAAAAAGAAACTAGTGTGTAAAACGGTTTCCAAACAAGACATTAAAACAATATATTTATTTCAACTTCTAAGTAAATGAATTACTAAAGTGTAGTAGATCGCGCGAAAATCAGTTTGAAACTAAAAACATTTATACAATTTGAAAGTCTGTGAATATGATCATACACTATAACTTTGTGTTCTAATTACTCTTTTCTTTCTGGCTTAACTATTAATGTTCAAGTCGGTGACCTGGCGGTCTAGGGGGTAAGGTGTCAGACTTCTATGCTGGCGGCCGGGGTTCAATCCTCGGTCCCGGCACAGATTTATCTGATTACCAAACCCTTCCTTCACCTCTGACAAGACATCTTGTGAATGTGGGGAATGCCAGGCCTCCACCGTGGTTCGGATTCCACGTTAAACTGTAGGTCCTCCATTTCATCTCACAATCACCCTACCATTGCACATTAGCGTAAGTGCGTACAACCCGAANGGGCCTCCACCGTGGTTCGGATTCCACGTTAAACTGTAGGTCCTCCATTTCATCTCACAATCACCCTACCATTACACATTAGCGTAAGTGCGTATAACCCGAACGGGTAGTAAGACGTGGTGCTAGTAATAATAATAATATTAATGTTCAAAACTTCATGTTTGAGCTATGAGTGCAAACAATACGGTAATATTATAGGAAAAATCAAAATTTTTATTTGGGGAAACAAGGCATACGCTGAACTTGGCCCGTTAATTAATTCTGATCTTATATTTTACTAATTGTTTCTTCCAAAACGTCATACTTGGATGCAAAATGTGCTAAATAGGTGCAAAACGATGGCATATTTAAATTCTTAATTTGAAGGCTGGAGGGAGGGTTCAATGATTTTTGTGGATGTTAAAAATTTTTCCCTCGCTAATCTATCAGGGTGCAAAACGCCATTCATGGGTTCAAACCAGGTCTTTTATTTTGGCATTAAAAAAAGCCTCAATAAGTGAGTGGAGGTTAACTTGGCTCGCCCACCATTTTCCCTTTTGAATAAATTTTTCTTGCAAAACTATTAAGGTGCTAAATGGTGTAAATCAAATCTCTCAAGATGGCATAAAAAAATTCAACCTTTTGAAAGTGGGGGAGCTATTCTTAACTGGTTCTCCCCTAAACATAAACGGCCGTATGTAATACTTGATTGCAAAATGATGGTATATTTAAATTTTAGTTTTGAAGGGGTGGTGGGGGGCAACTTAAGCGATCTAGAATTGCCTGATGTCATAGTTGTTGACAAAGTTTTTCCTTTAGCCACGCTCAGCCTTGGTTTCAATATCAAAGATAACGAACGAGTGGGTTTTTTATCTGCTCTCTCTTCAATGTCGCGCTTTTAGAAATACAGCAATTAATGTTTCTTAGCAATGCGTCTTACTACCCGTTCGGTTATACTCTAATTTACTAATAACTCTGATGTATAAAGGAAGATAAAGGTTACTTTTATAGGAAATGTACTCACATGTGCGGGTAGATAAATTGGAACACTCTTAAGGATAAACCACCCTCTGTACACCCGACCGGGATTCGAACCCCGGTCTTCACGCCATTGTCGGTCCAGTTTACTGCGAGGGAGACGCCCCAGAGATTTGTCATTATTGCATAATATATTATTATGACGTTATTTTTAATAATGCAATGATGGGGCTAGTTGGCGAGCACGTTCCCTGCCTGCCAACAAGGGTATATTTAGTTTGAACACACATTTTATGGCGCTTAAACATGGAAACACACACACACACACTTTGATTCCGGAAGGGGAAAATCAATAGAGTTTTCTCCTTGGCCGGGAAATGGGGGATCATGAAAAGAGTTGTCGTGAGTCTCGTCCACACGGGGGAGTGAGTATCGGTTGTCTGACTGACCTCGATGTGACAAGTGGGACCTGTTCTTTTAGAGTGAGGGCGGGCATGCTAGTAGGTAGGACACAAACCTTGCTGGTTTCGGTGTAATCATTTAAGTCACTCTTGACATTGAGGCCGAGGTTTGAATCCTTGCTGGTGGTATTGTCTTAGCTAATGTTTTTTTCAGGATTTTACAAGCTAACTAAGGGACCTTAGCGACAGAAACCTATTTACATTAATCTCCAATCCAGTCGTAGCTGAGAAACTTTGCCGCTGCCGGAATTAGTCAACAAAGTCTTCGAAGATGTATTTCAAAACGTGTTAACATTCTATCCCCTCTTCCCCCCTCAAAAACAAACTGGCAGTAGAGTGTACACCTTGAGTCGCTCCTTCGGTCATGTGTGAACTCCGGAGCACTTGTTGGCAGTATTTAGTCGTCCGAACGAGCTGAGAGGAGAGAGAGAGATAGAGAGACAAAGGAATGTTGTCGGACAGAAATAACAAGAGTTGATCGGAGGCCATGATAGCTGGTTTCCGTTCTCGCGTGTAAACTTGTCGGGTGGGTGGACAAGCGAGCGATCTGTATGAGCGAGCTGTGTCGCTAGCTTGCAGCAGTTCCTTGTGCTCACAAGTGACCTTGGCGGGGGACCCAACCCAACATTTGATAACAATTCGACGATCTTGAAGCTTCGTTCAATTTCATTACAATACCTCAATGCCAAGCTTTCTCTCGAACTGAACACATCTTGCATTTTTTTAAATCGTACATTGTAGGCCTACATTCACAAAATTGCAACATAGAACATAATGTTGAAAGAGGAGTACTAGGACATAATTATTATTAGGAGCTCATTTCAAATTTAGAAATATCCCTTTAGTCGTCTGGTTTCAAATTATATCACTCCATCGAACACGGGACGATGTGCGACCAGGTGGTTAATGGTCAACCTCTTCTCCTGCCTTCAGGTTCCAGTTTTTAATCATCTTCTGGAAACTGGTGCTATCCACTCTTTATACGTGGCCGTACCATCTTAATCTCTTCTTTTCGATCTCATTCATCATAGTTGTCTCGGCGTGCATGCATCTTCCTAAATTACATTCGCACGTAACACTGCTCTCCGTGGTGGTGTTTCGTGTTCCGGGAAGCCATTGAAACCTAACTCGAGAGTAAAAAAGGTGAAGTTCTATCACAAAGATGGTGACTATGTCCGAGTGGGAGCCATATACACACACAGTAGTTGAATGTTAGAGTTTACACTTATCGGCCCACAGATGTCCGCGCTTGTTGGACGAAAATAGTTTGGTGAATCAGTCCCAGGATAACTGGCTACGCTTGGTCTTCACCGAGACACCTGCCCCCGATTAGCACCCCCACTCCCCCGATCGATAAACTAGCTCTTGCCTGCACCCCGCCCTCTTGTGTACCGCGGGACTCTATACTGCTTTCATTGAATATCCAGGGGAGATGCATTCTCCACCCTCGCTCAGAACATAGGCCTGAGGTGGATCATTATACACATTCAAACTTGCCCGCACAAAATAATTTCTGAGCCTAGCTTTAGTACGTTTGTTAAGATTACTTACAACTTAGGCTTATTCGCACAATACTGTCGTTTTAACATAGCTTCATTCCAGTTATATCATTAATAAAATTATTTCATCAAGAAAAAAATTGCTTAATCATTTTTAATTTTTTTTTTTTAAATAAAACTAATAATGTGCAACACTTTGTGGGTCTTTACCGAACATATTGATGTTTTGTATTGTTTATTTTGGACTAATATAACTATACAAATGAGTTCTTGTTGCTATTTGAAATAGCAGATTTATAATATTTTTGATGTTAATATACAAGCTATTAATACGGTCCCCTTCCCCACCAAATGATGTTTATAAAAAAAGTGATATGAAGTAGAACTAAAATATAGATAACATAAGAGGAGTTAAACACATCAAAGCTACGTTTTATAACCAAGCTTGCTTACGATTTGATATTCACATTAAAAGTTTTCCTAAAATTCCTTGTTGAAAAACAGCGCAAAAGTAATTGCTTTGATACACTGTATAATAAATAGCGTAACCAGATAACATTTTAGTTATTACTGCTTTATTTAATGTTAAACAAAAGTACAATACATTGTATATTACTTGTAGCCACTATTCTAATGTTTAAGTGCATATTGTTTGGAAGGTTCTCATCACAAGTTAAGGTGTATTAAATCTGGGACCGAACTTACATAAACTTCATAATCCCATGTACTACACCCATGTTCTCTTTAAAGTAATAGCTAATTAACTTCGACCTGGTTTGGGTATATCTATCAAAGCTGGCTATTTAGATCATTGAGGCAGGGGTCCATACAAGCCTCAAACCCAGCTTGAAACTGCTGAGAAATTATTAAAGTGCTTCTTAAACAATACTGATCAATATTTATTACAATGATTGACAATAATCATACAGACTTTATTTCTAGGAAATTTAGAAAATTCTATACGCATTTTGAAAACCTAATTTGTAAATGACAAATGTTATAAAAATAGTTCTTGAGTTTGATATAATTTTCCTTTTTTTTTAACATAGAAAAAGTTACTCAACCTTTATTCATGAAGTAGTGTACTGTATATGTTTATTACATTTGAGAGATTCTTACTATAACAATCCACTATAAACAAAAAATAAAGTAATATGAAAAACTTTAGATGCCCTAAATTACTGTAAAAAATTACTCCTAGAAATTACCCTTTAGAACAATGGTGCCCAATGGTACCACTCCAACCATTTCCGTAATTTAAATATAACACAGACTGCACTACTGATTCTGCTGTCTGAGCTTGAATCGGCGTTGTCGCCCCTCCAATCACTGGTTGAATCTCTTTTACTTTTGGCTAGACCGGATCCAAACATATTTATAAGATTCAATGAGGCCCAATATGGTTTTTTGCATGACTTCTCACGGCGTACTACCGGGAATAATTTAGTACGTACCACGGTTTGGGAACCGCTGCTCTAGAGGCTATAATTATTTTCTTGATCTATAGCGGTTAGAGGGTGATGCCTCTAAATTTCATTCTGGCTACGGTGTTGATAGCAGCCCCCGCCCCCCTCCCCCTCACACCAAACTAAATTTCCGCAACACTGTATACATTCGAGTGACATGATATGGGTTTTAACGTGACCAATATTGTAACTTTGTAATGAAGTTGAAGTGAGGTAACGATAAATAGTCCAAGTTATACAAAACATGAACTTTACGACGGTTGACATTACTAGGGATTTGCTAGTGAAGGACTTGGAAGACTTGTTCCGAGAATTGAATGGATATCTAGTAATTAACATGACAGTAAATTGAAATATCGATTGGACTTGAGTTGTGATTAATTTGAATGGTGAAGCACTATCACGTGATTATAATGTTGCTGCAAGGCTACCTTTAACCTAGTCTGATTCTGGTAGGAAGAACAGTTTTAGAAAACATTAACAACATTTTTTTGTTGTAAACATTGGTAAAATTTTACTTAATTAATATTTTTTTAATATCTATCAAAAGTTAATTTTGGTCACATTACTTGAGGTATGAATAAATTAATGCAATTTTACTAACGTTTGTGAATGTAAGTTATTGTTCCTCACAGAATCAGTCTAAATGTTTCAAGTTTTAAGTCTTGATCATCCTAGAATCGTATATACTGACTTTCATGGATAAATATTTAATTACGTGAGCTCACAAAAGTTATTAAATCTCTCGTTTTTTAAGAGAAGCTGTTTTTATTGGAAAAATAATGTTCTTTCAAAAAACCTTTCCTACATTTTTGACGTTTGTTTTACGAGTGAGAGCATGCGTGGCAACATTGCATTTTACCAGCCAGCTGTAGTGTACAAGAGGGGGCGAGGTTGTCAGATGGCGTTTACTCGTGAGACTGATTGAATGGCATTGCAGGTTATGCTTAGCTTGGTGGAAGGACGTGGCAACGTGGCGCGTTCGCGATGGAATTGAACACACACAAGATCTCCTTCGTAGTATGCGAACCGGCGAGTAGCATAGTACACCGAAATAGTGTTGCTATGCTGGCTTAGCCGTGTTTTGACCCTGGGTTTCCATACACCATGTGTGTGTCGCGATTACTGACCGCCGGTAATTTGTTCGTCCGTATCGCAATGGAGATTGGCTAAAGTGTAGGGCCTCTCGTCATCTGAGGGGCTAAAGCTGTGCCGTTGCCGGGATGTATTGTACACTCTCGCATGTATTTATTAATTGTTTCTATTGTGATGGACAAGATGGTGCGAACGCTCTTTCTTCCGTATTGGCAGCCGCATTTTCAAAAGGTAAATACCGCACATTTGACTGCCACGATTTCTAAAATTAGCTTTGTTTTTTTGTGCGAGTGTAATCTGCTAAAACTGTCTTCTTCGTTACTCGTCCGGGCTATACTTATTTGTATTGATAAACGTAACTTGCGTATTTTAGCCTGTTGACCTAGTCGTCAGTCAACCAGTAGCGTATTTACAGATAAGTGCGACTGAAGTGCCAAATAGCGTACCGTTCCGTCCCGTTGACGGCTGGCCGCCACATTGATTTTACTAGCTCCTCTACTTTTGTGTAGGAATGTTTCTCTCTCCGTCTAGACGGGTTCATAAGTTTGGGAAGGGGAAGAGGGGAAAGGCAGGAACGAATATGCCTTGCCTGCCTTCTAAATATTACGTATTTAAAAGTGATGTGAAGTGAAGAGAAAAAAATAAATATTTTTTTTTTGTAAAAAACATAAGTAGTGCGTGATATGGATCGGGGCTACTACTTTCGGGTGTTGCTTTTATTGTCGTCTGCAAGTGCTAATTATATCGTGTCATCATTGCCGCTTCAACATTTGTCAACATGTACTTTCTTAATTTTAAAGTGCTTCGTCTAATATGGCGGCGGACACAAGGTGTATCAACACATTGCTGCTCGACCCTATGTTATTGCCTCTTCACATTGCCTTAGGTGGGACACGACTTTGGATATTATTTGGATATTGTTATTACAAGCGCCCATTGCTCCTTTTCATTATAGTTTTTTTCCCCCAATGTACCCGTGTTCTCTCTTTGGATGGTCTCCTATTTACATTAAAGCAATATCTGCGACGAGGGAATGATTGGGTCAGTCAGAGAGAAGTTGTGGACTAGGCCTATCATTCGTCACTGTCCCTTCTCAATTCCGGACGACCCTCAGCTTCCTCCATTTTGTCGTGATTCACGCTGATTAAAATATTCAAGTCACTTGGAAATGACTAGTGATGATTGTTGATTTATTAACCATTTTATTTTTCATTAATCTTTAGTGCATATTTAATTGTGAATGGAAATTCTTAACACAGCCTTGACATTCCTTACAACCCTATCTAGGCTAAATTTATTTTGAGTTCAAATGGTGATTTTTAGTCTCAAGTCGTGTTTTGGTAGGCCAAAGTAATTTATTTGACTCTTTCTTATGTTGTCTCATAGTCCTAACTTCCTTTAAACTGAGTTTTTTTAAGTCTTAAGACAACAAATAGGCTAAATGACTTAAATTGCAAATATGAGTTAAATATTATAACTTGGTTTGTAAAGGGAAATAACAAGAAATTATACCTATAAGTATTATTAAGTACATCTATGTTTTGTCTTTCAATATTAATTTGATTTTTCCCACTTAGTAGGTCCTATTATGATTAATTTTTCACACGAATAAAACTTTTTAGGTGTTCTTTAACTGAATTGATCCAAATTAAAATGATTACGAAGGTTGTCAGACCTAATTATAGACTGAGTTACTATGTCAAACAAATTAGTAACCTTTCCTTTGATCTAACTCAAGGTCACTGAGAAATCACTTAAGATGTGCCTATAAAGCCCCATCTATAGATAGAATGTATCCGTAGGTTCGCAAGAAATTGATCTCGCATAGTGAATTGCTCTGCCTACAGAGTCTTGATTCGTAAGTCCTTATGCCATAGAAGTTGTTCAACTTTAACTTTTAAGGACTAGTTAATTGGATTAGGCCTACCAACCATGTTGAATGAAATATGTGCTTGCACATCAAAATAAAACACCATTGGCATTGAAAGGATCTGTTGCTAACAATATGTTGATAGTTCAAATAGTGTTTTAAATATATTTGTAATTTTATTTAACCTACATTTCAAGTATGGTATATCCAGGACGTTTTCTAGAGATAAAAAAATGCTTTCGACCTAGTTTATTTTATTGACCAGCTGACTGCTTGGTGGGTACTCCTTGCTGTAGACGATTTTCTTTCAGAGATTTTTATTGAACAAAGTATCTTGATTACAGTATCTCATTTGTTGGCACGGTTACATGATTAAGGATAGGTACTACAGACACTGTAGACGCAAATATCATTTCTAAGGACTCCAGTCTTATGGATACAAAGTCTGTAGAATGGGCTCAATACAACCCAGTTTTCCAAAACTAATTTTGTTAAACTAGTTGGCATGATAGGCCTATTAAGTTAAATGAAATTACTGTCACATGCCAGACATTATTTTAACGATACTGTACACAATGTACAAAAATGCTTGATTCAAGACATTAGTCATATCTAGCAACACTTGAGTGTAGTAAAGTGTTAGCTGAGTGACAGGACAATAGACAAATCCACATTTAATATCTTATTTTAGACACTAATCTAAAACACATGGTCACAGGAACTAAATAACCTCTGGATGTCAATGAAATGCTGACTGACTGAAGAAATCTTTTCTAGAAGTTCAAAAAAACTACTAGATTAACCCATGTGTATTTCAACACCATGGAATGATTTAGATTTCACTTTTGACCGCTGTTAAGTTAGTATGATATAAGGGTTAGAATTTACTTTTATAAATGGTCCTTAGACTTAGCCTACTTACTCTATGACACTATAAACACTACAATTCATGGCCACACATGCTAAAGTACACCACCTATCGCTTTCAGGTCTATTCTAATGCTACCCTCCCCTCTACATCTAGGTGTTCCCATTGATTTCTTCTCATTGTGTTAGCCATTCAGTACCCTGAACACGGCTCTAGATTATCACATTTCCACTGCCCACTGAAATCTATTAGACTTTATTATCATAACAATGTCTTGTGATGAGTACAGGGAACAACTGGTAAAATTGTTGTTTGGTCTAGTCTGGGTTTTACATTCCTTGAAAGCAGGCTCTACATTATTGTTTTTATATTTTCTTCAAGGTACTTCAAGGTGCAGATAAGGTAAGCCTATGGGCCTACCAAAGCTCACCTTAATGCCCACATAATAAAAAGTAGTCTCAATATATCTACAAATGTCAACGAGTTATCAAAGTTGTTCACGGGTCAAGAACGCCTACAATTATTTTTAACCCTTTTCTGGCCCAAGCACTTGGAAGCTTTTGCTGTTAATTTGTCAATCCCGGCTTAAACGCTCAAAAGTGCTTGCCTTATCTCGGCACACTCTAAGCCATCTGTTGGGCTATTTGCTAACTATTTTATATTTAGTTATTTTTTAATATAGATGTTCATCTCACATAGAATTTATTATTTTCTTAGCGTTGTTAGTATAACAGTTAGTTTTGCTTCCGAATGGCCTCCTTACAAGATGATATGATTGTTTTGGAGCTCAATAAAGACCTAGCCCGCAGTGAATCTGATAGTTCTGACGATAATGATATTGATATTAAGTGTAATAATGATAATGAAGATCCTGAATTTTTTGATACAAGTGATGGGGATCTGGAAAACAATTTATATGGGGGTAGTGATTGTGCTGCTGCTGTAAGGTGTTTTCAACCACGTTTGTTGATATGTATTGACAGGCTACAATTTGATGTTCCAAATGAATGTGGGCAATACTTGTCCTGTCCATGACTTACCTGTAGGTTCTAATGAACTATGTTATATTAAACTAGTGTTAGGTAATAACATTTTTCAGCACTTTGCAGAAAATACAAATAAATGTTCCAATCAAAGGCAACAAAAAATAGGTAAAGTGTGTCGAGTGGTATGAAACTAGTGAGGAAGAAATGATGGCCTATATAGTAGTATTGGTTTTTATGGGTATATTTTATTTGCCAGAAACAGCTCATTACTGGCACAGCTCAGACATTGAATGCCCTGTAATTTGTGATTGCATGACTTGCCCCTCTGCAGAATTGATTGTTTTCTTGAATAACACCAGGAAAGGGGAGTTGGAGTTGAAAACTAATTGTAAATATTAATTAAATAATTTGTTTGGACTATAATATGTAGTCCCTAGTAATGTCAATGTGATCCCTAATATAATGTCTTTCTAAAAATGTCAACGTAATATGTTAATTACATCCCGCGTTATTGCTTAAAGCATAGACTCATGTGCAAATTTTCGTGTTATTAAAAATAAAGGGGATAGTGGGGGGGAATTGGGTTCTTATAATAGGGCCGGGAAAGGGTTAAAAAGGGAAAAATAAAAATCACAGTGACACTTATGTGATTGATGTTGAGACCAAAGCATCAGCCATCTATATACTAAAACTATTCAATTTATAATTCAGAAAATATTTACTTGACTCACCTACTTCACCATATTCTTAATTATCTTCTGGAATGATTGAACAGTAGAAAACATGAATCTCATAAGATGGGCTATTATTTCTTTATCCCTTTTTTTTAGTCATGGTACATTAATCAAACTCTCACACATTTAGCTTTATGAAAAACCCTCATACATTTACTCAACTAGCAACTAAAACATATTTAAAAAATCCACAAAATGACCAAATAAAAACATGAATTTTATTTAATGATCATAATTTTATTTAAAAATACTTTTTGTATTTATATATTCTTTTAAATAGCCCAACCAAGCTCACCCTAACCTTTCAAATCAATTAAAATAAAACTTAGGATGGAATAATACGTACATTTAAAGGCTAGTAATGTCCACACAAAGTTTTTATGGGTAGGCCCTAAATATTCTGGCAAGAAGTTGAAACCGAGGTACCTTGAATCTGATAAGAGAGATTTAATCATCTTAGGAAACATTTAACTTAGGAAAATTATTTTATTCCGATCAACTTACGTATTTTAATTATAACTTTTTTTTATGTAATGTGCAATTAATTAAAACTTTTTCTATAGGGATTGTACAGAAGGCCTAGTCATTTTAACATCCTCACTTTGGATTGAATTATGTTTGTTATTTTAATATGTTAGGGGATTTGGCTTTAAAATATATAAAGTTAGTAAGTAATTATGTTAATCAAATTACAAAATAATGTAAAAGTTTCTTTTTTACCACCTTGTCTTAATACCCATTTGGGTTATTATACCCTTATGTATTAACTATGCTAGTGGTTTTAGGGATGAGAACAGTTATATTTATAGGAAATATATCCACATTTGTTTGGAGCAAGAGTGTAAAACAATTTTGTAAAAGGGGTAAGCCCCAGGAAATAGGCGTTCTCAAGTCCCAGGCCCCCTAACAAAAATTAACACAGACAAATTCCAATGCCAATTTTTTTTACATGATTCAAAACAATATGTAGTTTGTTTTTGGGGAGGGGGGGCGGAATTTGAAACAAGTTGAGTTACTGGAGAAAAAAAACTAGACCAAATGTCATTACCACCTGTCCCCAAACCACTTTCCATGTTTTGTGTAACTACACAGAATGAATGAAACAAACACTAAATTGTATTATACTCATTTAAAATGTTAAAATCAAATATTTTTGCATAAAAGAATTTCACATCAGATTTAAAAGGTTTTTATTTTATTTTTCTAAGTCTAAAAGCTGTCCCTAACCTTTTGTGTCATTACCATCCCTGGTTTATAATTCCCACCTCCAACCACCAAAATGTTCTTGAAGCAGTAAACTAAACATATTTTAATTGCAGTATCCATCTTTGAACCTGTGTTAAGTGAAAAAACACGCGGAGAGAGTTTATTTTAATTGAAGAATTCATAAGATCCAGAAATGACCCAGTATGTTAATTACAGTCATTACTATCTCTGTGGGCTATTAATAAAGTTTTATAGTTTAAATTCAACCAATTTTTCAGCAGTTTTGAAATGCCTGCCTATGTTAAAAGAAATTATAACATTTTAATTCATCTTGCTGCAGGCTTTAAACATAAAATATGTCATTACCGTCCCCAATGTTTTAAAGGACGGTAATGACATTGTCGGGATAGTGATGACATTATTTTTGACAAAGGGTGTTTGTGCTTTTAATTTAAATTGTATTACATATATTAAATTATTATTATTAGCACCGCGTCTTACTACCCGATCGGGCTATACACACTTACGATAATGTGTGATGGTAGGGTGATTGTGAGATGAAATGGAGTACCTATAGTTTGACGTGGAATCCGAACAACGGTGGAGGCCTGGCATTCCCCACATTCACAAGATGTCTTGTCATAGGTGAAGGAAGGGTTTGAGGATCAGATAAATCTGTGCCGAGACCGAGGATTGAACCCCAGCCGCCAGCACAAAAGTCTGACATCTTATCCCTAGACCCCCAGGTCACCTACCATATATTAAAGACATAACGTTTATTGAAACATATTTATTTATTTCTGTAATTAGTAATTTTATTTGTTACTTTAGGTGAAAACATGATGAATCCCAATGTGAACCCAGAAAAAAGACTAAAAACTTCATCAAATTTGAAAATTTGTGGAGATAAAAGAAAACTTGAAAGCTGGGCAAATTAATTTTGGTAGTACTAAAACGCTAAAAGAACAAGGGCTCAAAGAAAGAAAAAAAGCTAAAGCAGTGACACAATATTGAAGAACGTGAAATATGTGTAGTAAAATAACTCTAATACATTGATACATATACTCATGTTAAGTTTATTTGCCAACTTGAATCTCAACACTGAGTAACCCATAATTTTAATGATAACTTGTCATCTGCATCTGGCCCAGTTTTGCCAATACACTCACAACACTCCTTCCCTCTTAATGTGAACAGACTCAATTAACTAAAAGAAATAACATGAAATTATCTAACTAAGCTCCTGGAAATAACAATAACCTCACAATTCTCTTCTCCATTTTTGTATATTCTTCGGGGGTTGAATTTTATCGGCTGCTCGATTATGCTACCATTTCTAGTATCCTATTGAAGATAGCTCTTTGTTAATGTTCTGCCTCATTTCTTTGAGTTGGTTCGAAGGCTGATTATTGAGTGATGGTGAGATCCTTTCTTATGATTCCTTTATCTGGGGCAAAGTGGCTGGTGTTGGCAGCAATGGAGGTTCCAATGTATCAATTGCTATTGGCATTATATGTGGTCTGGGTTTTGAAACTGAAGCCAGGCTACCATTGATGTCCTCGTTTTCCTTAATAAGCTCATCCTTTGCTGGCCTCATCTGATCCACATGACAGAAATTGGTGGACTCAATTAGTGCAAATCAACCCTTTTTTGTGTGATTGTTCCAAATAGCCATTTCCTAACAATAACCTTGTAAGAACAGAAAGAAACATTCAATCCTTCCTTGAAGGTTCTCGGAACAACCATAGGATACCTGAAGAGCTATGGGACCTAAAGACTTAAAATTTAAGTTGATGCGGCTCCTCAGTGCACATCTCGGAAAGAGAGAGGAAGTTAGTCTGGTGGTGGAGTGTGGAGACCTCCTATAGGCTATCAGGAACCTGGTTATTGCTGCGCTCAGGTTGCTTCCACTGAGTACAGCTAATATCAGAGATGCCTTGAAAGTTGGTACTCCCCTCTCTGCTAAACCATTGGTAGTGAGGTGCTAAGGTGCAATCAACCGTTATTTGATCCCAAGCTCCGAACAAAAATTTGAGAATGCTTAGCTGGAGAATTGAGGGACTGTTGTCCAACACGAGGGCATGGGGATGAACACTATTAGTTTATAAAAAATTGCAGCGGTATAATCGTTATAAAAGTTATATTTTTCACAAGTTGAACATCACCCCACCTGCTGAAAGGGTCTGCTTAATTTATCAGGAGCCTTTTCATGTGGGCCACTTGTGGTCTGATATCTTTGCTCGGTGGTTTTTTACCTGTTGGCAAGAAGAACAGTTTGAAATCATTTTCTCATTATCTGAATCTATTTTAGGTCACCAAATCTAACTTTGTGCCAATGCTTTACTATTTACCACTCTCATGTGCCCGCCATGTAACTCTTCCAATATTCTACATCATAGACAATACTTTACACCTTTTGGCACCTGAAAAGACAATCGTGAAGCAATCAATACCCATGCTGCGAGGTTCTCTCTGCAACTGACTTTTTGTTTCTTAGTATCTTATTCAAAACATGTTATTTTTAATTAGAAAATAATTATAGATTGGCCAGGCTATTATAGTTAAGTACGGTTATAGCCACATCTAAATATATTCTTTAAATTGAAAAATGACACCTTAAAATAAGAATTGAATTGATACCTTTGACTTATCACACCAATGGTCTTAAAAGGCAGCAATGTAACAAACTTCACCCTAATAAAAGACAAGTTAAAGCAGTGAAATCCTAAGCTAACCAAAGGTAGCTGAAGCAGTGGACTCCTAACCCAACAAAAGGCAATGGTATTTATGCACCTGCATACTGTGATTACAGTTGTGACTTTGTGAAGAGCTTGGAAATCTTGGGACTAAGTGTACTCGATTGTGTTTATACACAATACGTTAATATTATTTATTAATTTTGATTGCAATAAAACACTTTTAAATATAGAGGGAAAAATTACACCTGATTAAGAGATTATAACCCAGAACCTTTGGCTAAGTGTATGGTTTTTCATCTATATTTAAATATATGTTGTTGTGTACTCAATTTATTGTAATGTCAGCTCTTTTATAATATTGTGGTTGAGCTTTTAATATGATTTCGTTCTATGCGTCTTACTCCACGTGGATTATAAACATTTAATTACACTAATGGGATAGGGCTGAAGAAGGTAGAATTGAGAGGAAATATATTAATATTTGCATGAGGGAGAGTTAGAGTTGTAAACCGTTTCAACCTCCCTGTCCCCTGAAAACCAGAGTAGATAAATTTGATATTTAGTTTGCACTCCCATCGACACAGGTCTGTGATGTGTTGTTTCTACTTGTAAAAAGAAATTAAAAATAAAATTATGTAAATTAAAATTTAAAAGTGATACATAAACATTAAGATTCCATTTTAATATGCTAATTATTTTGAACAAGTGGTAAAACAAAGAATTTTTTATTGATACACATTGATACAATACTATAGCAGTGCAAGTAGGCTATAAGAATCAATGGATGACACTAGATATTGGTAACCTGTTTGGACATGTAAAAAAATCAACGTAAAATAGCCAACATTGACAAATAATTGATTATTCTTTCTTAAAAAAGCATTTGTTGAGATTGATACCATATATCAAAGTGACAGCTGCAGAATATATCACTTGATGCTTGGTTGTGTCTAGCAGTATGGCTATCTATATCTAGGGATCAACAGTCTGGTCTATGGCCCAAGACGCAAGTATTCGTACTAGGGGATGGTTACAGTATAATCTCTCATCGTCTTTCCATGTGAATAGTAAATTATTTTCTTGACATCAGGTCACCTTATTTAGTTTACTTTTTCGTTAACTGAGATGCTAGAAGTCAAAAATAGCAAACATACAGATATTATTTTTTTTAAATTAATATCTGTTTGCTCTGATAACATGATAAAGTAATAATTTCAAGTAACACATTATTTGTCTCATACAATTGATTTCAAATCAATTTACTATGAGCGTGGGAGTCTGAGTCTGGGTAGACGGACTATTACACACAGTTGGTTAATAAAACCACAACCTACTGACAAAAAAAAGCTTACTACTCCCTAAATGTTGCCAACACTGTTGCTCCCCAGTGGCGTCTGAAATGAGGGATTGCAGGGAGGCGTGTACCTGCTATACATAATCTCACTCCCCTCTGATATGTTTGAATCTGATTCTTAATGGCATTGATTAAACTTCAAATAGCTTATCAAGGCATCTGATTTTCAAATATTTTTCAGGTGGACTATTAACCCCACTTTCAACTGTCAACATTGATTGCAAGTTGACGGTGACCTGGTGGTCTAGGGGTAAGGTGTCAGACTTCTATGCTGGCGGCCGGGGTTCAATCCTTGGTCCCGGCAAAGATTTATTTGATTACCAAACCCTTCCTTCACCTCTGACAAGACATCTTGTGAATGTGAGGAATGCCAGGCCTCCACCGTGGTTCGGATTCCACGTTAAACTGTAGGTCCTTCATTTCATCTCACAATCACCCTACCATTACACATTAGCGTAAGTGCGTATAACCCGAACGGGTAGTAAGACGCGGTGCTAATAATAATAATAATAATGATGATTGCAAGTTGCTAAGATTTGGCATGTTAGAAATATGATTTATTTACTATGAATTGTATTTAAAAGCTATCGAAATCCTCCAATAATCTTCCTTATGTACTACTAATATAATTTATATTTACAATATTGATAAATTGGACTAAGCATTTAAACACAAGATTGTAATATTATTATTTCCACTATTGTTGCAACCTTATTTTACAGTTTTCAAATAACGGTCTTCCTATAAAAATCACACAGACTTCAAAATGTTTCTAAAGGATCCCCCCTCCCCCAGAAAGACCATCCCAAATATCTTCTAGATACAATTAATAAAAAAATCTAGGTGAAGAGTGTGCACTAAATAGCTTCTTAAGTTTTGCTATTTCCGAAAATTTGCCAGCAGAAAAACATTACTAGCTTAATAGTTTTTAGAAGCATCCAAATATTTTTTAAAACATACAGAGGAGAACCACTCCAAATCGCCTTTAGAGGAATCTAATTTAAACAAATTTCCAGACAAGGAAAACTTATATCTACTAGAGGCATCTAATTTTCAAAATATTACAAAAATACCACTCCACATATATTTTAAGTCCATCATATTTTCAGGGAGTAAACTCCTGGACCCAGGGCCGGATTAAGGCATGTACCACACACGGCCTCGCAGGTTAGGGGCCCCCCGCCAACCTGGCAAATAAATCACTTTGACTACTCATATTTATTGTCATAATATTATATTTCAAGATCTTTTTTTTTAATGTATCCCAAACTAATCTAGAAATGTCCTAATCAAAGGGCACTGGTAGGCTGGTATTATGTGGAGTCCAACAATTAGTGCTTAAAAATTAACATGGCCTTTGCTTTTGGCAAACTGAAAATACTACTTATCTGCAGACTATCATTGGCTTTTGACAGAAAAATAAACATTGTTTTTATATTGAGATTTCTGAGGTTAAATAGTAAAATTATTAATATGATATCGAAGAGTTAACTAAATGCGACATGAGGAAAAAACACAAGAAGTTTTTAATATATAAAAATACTTTTTTATTATTCTAATAATATTTCTATTTTATCTGCAGACAGTGTATTATGTAAAATGCAACTACACTGAAATAGATTATAACTAAATTTCCAATATTATAATATTATTATTATTAGCACCACGTCTTACTACCCGTTCGGGTTATACACACTTACACTAATGTGTAATGGTAGGGTGATTGTGAGATGAAATGGAGGACCTACAGTTTAACGTGGAATCCGGACCACGGTGGAGGCCTGGCATTCCCCACATTCACAAGATGTCTTGTCAGAGGTGATTATAATATTAATAGCTATTAATTTAAAGTACTAAAATCCACTCATTATATAAACTGTATCGGTTAATAATTACTATAGTATTAATAGTTTGACAGAACTCACCATGATTGCTAAACATTAGCAAAAAATGTTTGTCTTTAAATAAAATTATCCATGTGGGCTGTATTGATGTATGTGTAAGATTCATAATTATTCATTGGGGAACTAACCTTTAAGGGCTCCAAGTTCTACTTGGCACAGGGCCCCCAAAAGTGTTAATCCAGACCTGCCTGGACCCCCCTTCCAGCTTGTTGGGCTAAGCCCTCCCCCCCTCCCCTCCAATTGTCAATTCCTTGATAGTTATGCACTGCCCTGTCCACCCCACTAACACTAAACAGGTTCAGCCACCACTGCAGGTACCAATATTAAATTAAATTGTCTAGTTTCTGAGCTCAGTGATAGAAACAGGATACCTACTTAATCCTAATTCTCCAAAAAGTTAAACAGGGAAGACACGATATAAAAAATAACTAAACTTAAAGCAAATCTTTGTGAACACACAAACATTTTGGAATTTGATCCCTAGGCTAAATGTTCTAGGGAGTGTTTTGAGAGCTATTCATTTATTTTATTTTACCACAATCAGTGGAGAATCGTAAAAAGGGATCGAGATTTGTCTTGTGTTACATAAAAACATATTGCAAACTAAGTTCATTCTGTTTAAAATTAGAGAGGGGTACAACCAGGGGAGGGCATATCGATTATAAGCTCATGGGTAGCGCCAAACAGCACCAACCTAATCTAACCTGCGAGTGATAGGAAAATCCCCAAACCTAACAACTGCCAAACTTAACATAACCTGGATGTAATAGTAGAGCTGCTAAGTATAACTTTATTTCCCTTTTTGATACCAACATGAAATTTGATATATTGATATAGTTTTTTGTTGTGAGTAAAATAAGTTATATATCACACTTAAAAAAATTAGACCAGCCATCTTGAAAAAAAAACATGGCACTCTAAAACAGTTTTTGCAAACATCTTGTAAAGCATTCTTTATATCAATATATTTTTGGTTCAAAAATTAAGAAGAGGGAATTGTCTACAAAACATATGCCTATCATAGTTCTTTGTAAATCTAACCATTTTCACACAAACAGTGAAACGTTTGAGGTATGATTACCATTTGTCGAGCTTCTCTTCAGATTAATTTCCTATCGTGCCCAGGTTACATTAGGCTTGTAGTTACTAGATTAGGGGTTTATTTTCATACTCTCCCCCGGTTATATAGAGGGTGCCAAAATTTACCTCAAGCCTCTTCTGCGTACATCTCTTTTCTTGGTACCACCATTGTGAATACTACTTTCTCAAATGTGTTGATTTTTCAAACTTTCAATTTACTTTTTTTACATACTTAATCAAATAAATCTTAGCATTGTCCAAGGTTTATAATCTAAAATGGCTATTATGTTATTAATTTGGGGTGATCAGGGTTGAAAAAAAATATTGTGAATAAAACAGTATTCATATATATATAATTATTTATTAAAACATTATTTACTAAAATAAATACTGTGTATCTGTATAGCTTGAAAAATATTTGTTTCACGTAGCAGAAAATGCCATAAAAAACTGTAAACAATATGCCTGCACAGTTCGTAGTTTTGTAACAAATAACGCTGCTGATATGGCATAAATGAGACATGAGTTGGGAAAATCTGACAGTGTTGGCTTACAAGATATAATAACCTATGGATGTTCTATGCATTTGCTGAATTTATTTGCACAAGACATAGAAGTTCCTGGGATTAAAAAACATATAAAGCTAATAATAAAATATTTCAAAAATTCACACTTTCCTTCAGTTAAGTATAAACAACCTGGAGGAAAATCACTTATTCTTCCTCGGGATGTTCGTTGGAATACATTGGCTTACTGCGTAGTCATTTCTTGGAAATTGGCACATTTTGTCAAAAGTTGTGGCTATAATCGAGCTGCAATTGATGTAAATTTTGCGTCCAAAATTAATAATATGAATATTAAAGCAAATGCTCAAGATTACTTGGTAAAGTTGAAAAAAGTTGCTGTTGCTTTGGACAAAGTATATTATGATACATGCACTATTGGTGAAGCAGCTGAAATATGGCTGTCTTTGCTAACGGAGCTCACAGTTTTGAAAAAGACGCCGAAGATGAATTTAGACACTTTCAAAAACAATTTGACATGGCAATGACAACTTAACATTTTTTTAGAAAACCTTTAGATCTATGGCTTAGAGGAATAAAAATGGGTCAAGAGCAATTATACATTGCTTTGAAGTATATAGATTCATATCACCCACTTTTAATTGCACAATGCATTAGCATCATCTGCGGGAATTGAAAGGCTGTTTTCTTCCTTTGGCTTCATATATATTCTAAAATTAGAATAAGATTAGGTACAGAAAAAGCATATAAGTAAACTTGTTGTAGTTTTCCGAGCACTAAATAGTAAATAAACAAATTACTCTTTTGTTATGATATTTAAAGTAAAACCTCAACAATTTTATGAAAATAAAATGTTTAATTTGATTAAATTTAGCTAATATTTTTAAGACATTTAAAATATTGTAACTGTAGAAAAATATTTAAATAATTCATCCATTAACTTATGTAGAGTTTTGTTCTTAATATTGAGTACTAAGCCTGGTCAATACATAAAAATAAACATAAATTTCTTCTAATTATAAGTTGTGATGTTGACAACTTATTCTTTAGATGGGAATTTTCCATTTTGTATTATATAAAACTTTGTTTCGTTGTAACTATGTTTAATTGAAGACTTAAAAAACATTTCTGTAAATGGTTTCTAAACAAATCTGTTTTAAACAAGTCTTTAATTTAAAACGTTTTATACTGGGTGCTTTAAACATACCGACCCTAGGGATGAATGGTTTGCTGTGCTAACTACTCCAAAGAAGTGGTGGACAGAGGTACAGTATTGTCAAAAGTGCTGCTGCTACTATTAAATGATCCTGGTGCTTGAGCTGGCTAGGATAAGCCCGCACCCTTCCAATACTACCCTTGCATCTCACTTTACTTTCATAGTAGGAATTAAGAGACTAGCCACATCACTACAAACCTACAAAAGAGAAGTTTTCATTCCCTCTATGCCCACTCTTTTCAAAACAATGTGTCAAAATAACAACCAGTAATTGGTAAAACTAGTGACGCCTGTTGGTAAATATATCAACTACGAGCTCCCCCACAACCCTCACTCTCCACCCCGTTTGTTGAAAAAGAGCTCTGGCTCATTTCACGCCAAATCACCTAGTGTCTTGTGCTTTTATATCTCAGATTCCCTTTATATGACCTGTGTAGGTACACATAAGTTTAACAAGGTGCACAGCGACCTTGGAAACAAGAGTTAGTCAGAGAACTTGCTTGGTCGGGGAAAAGTCAAGGAATTGATCAAATTTCTAGAATATTTACATATGCAATAAAATAATATGCCTATGCTACTTACATATATAATATCAACTGTCAAATTTAACAGTTTTATTTGCGGATAACTCGAACGGGTAGTAAGATGCGGTGTTAATAATATTTTTCTTCCAGTTAATACTCACTGCGAATCTTTTTGTACATTAGTCTGTGTTTTAGTATACTAATCTAATTTCTAAAAGTCAACATGGGATTCTCATCTCACCTTTCCACCCCTCTACCTCTTGTTCTTAGCCAAAGTTGAGTAATTAGCCATCTTTTAATGCCTCAATATGATCTAACTGAAATTTAACTTAGATCGCATTACCAAATGACCCATTGCTTTAGGCTGGAATCCCAACTCTTTCATAGCGTCCCACAATTTAAAAATGTGTATCTGTCTAAATATATTATTACAGTAAGCTGTGATCGTAATAAAATAATGTTTATAATATAGTGACTGAAAAAATTAGAAATTTTCTCTGGAAGAGTCGAGGGATATTACAATTTAGTTTGGCTGAACACCCTGTTTAAGCTAAAAAAAAATATTTCAGATATTTTTTTTATATAATTGGCCCTATGGTGCCATTTTGAAAAATGTGTTCTCTTTTTTTATTGTAGCTCTGATTTGTGTTGTAATTACTTATAATAGCCATTTATATTATTTATTAATTCATTGTCAAATTAAAGCTTATTTAAAACACAATTCAAGAATTTTATATGAACATTATTTATATTACAATTGTTTTTATTTTAATTTTTATTAGTTATTTGCCTCGGTGGGGTAGTTAGCTAACACATTAGGTTTGTTTTGAGCTAAATTGCCGAGGACGGGAAGATCGAGGTTCGAATCTCGCTCGGGTGAACTGGGATTGGTATTTTTTAAATGGTTTTCTACTCTCCCTCCACACAAATGTGGGTTCACTTTCTCCATATTCAGCCTTCCCAATTCCTAAACCATTAGCATAATTAGTACTTAAGTGGATAACCCGAATGGGTGGTAAAACATGGTGCTAAGTATTTTTAAGTATTATGATTTTTATTATTTATTGTTCATATATTAAATCATTTATGGTTTCTAAACCACAGATATCAAGCTTCTCATATTTTAAAAATAATACAAGAATAGCTTAAACTTTCTTTAGATACACTTTGTTAGAACACATTAACATAATTGTGATATTATAGATCATATCAAAGTTGTTTGAACTGTGTTTAAAGTACCACACTTAGGCTTTAATTTAACACCAAAATGAACAAAATTGGTTAATAAATAATGAAGCTATGAATATTTTAAGTAATTACAACCTGAATCAGAGCAGCACTGGATGCAAGAAATATATATATATATTAAAAAATTGCGCTTTGGAACCATTTATGTTCTGAAAAAATCTGAAGGAAAACAGTAGTTTAGCCAATACTTGTATATAGCCACACAAGAAAAAAAATTTAAATGAAATCTGAGATGTAAGAATATATATTCTACTAAATCACACACTTTAAGGCAGAGAATGAACAGATTCATATTTTGTAACCCTTCACCTCCCTAGAGAGTAAAATGATAAAAAAACCATACAGTGTCAATAATTCCTCATTGGTGCATATTGCCAAGCGCTAATTGACAATTTTATAATAATCCTAAAAAACAAATAGGCCTACATCCTGCTTTAACAAAAAAAAACTAGAGAATTTCAAAGTAAAACTAAACAAAAGTAATAAGGGTGTAAAATTCCATTGAAATTTTTTTTAGGTCTATGAAAGCTTAGAACCTTTAAGAACCAATGGTACCCTTAACGAATACGTGTGTGTGTAGGGGGAAGGGGGTGCGTGTGCATGTGCATGTTTTCCTGATCTGGTGGCTAATCTAATTTGTTTAGGGTTCCAGGTTTGGTTCCTTAAAAACAACTGCTAATTTTTGCTTTGGCTCCGGGTTGAATCCCTGCTCTATAATTTACAGATTTTCATACAAAATTAAATGATGCTAATAAAGATAAAATTTATACTAACTTACTCTTGCATACCATGTATTGTGGAGGTGAGGTGTTTTAACTCGTTCATTTTTATACGTGTTCTTGTAACTAGCGGAAATAAATCAATAGGCATAAATAAACAGGAGAGTGGAGAAAGTTGACACACTGAAACACTTCATGGTTTTTACGCATCCTCAAATATATTTAGGAAAATAAAGGCATGCAGGCCGAGGTGAATTATCTAGCTATGTGGTTGGTATGAGTGATGAAAGGCATATACATTAAATTTTATTTGGGAAACTTAAAGATACAAGACACCTTGGTAGGCCGAGACATTAATGGAAGAATAATGTGTAAATGAATTTAAAGAAGATTGGTTGTCAGGTTAAGGATTGGATGGAGGGAGGGAGCGTTCTCAGGATAAGGTTTAATGGTGGACTTACATCCTAAGCAGCCAAGAACATTTAGTGGGAACGTATTTAAAAATGTGCGGATTGTTAACTTATTACTCAACATGAATGAAACAAGTAGTCAAAAATAAACAAGATAAGATTTAACAGTTGCAAATTGATAACAATCAAGATGATGTAGTGAGCAAAGACTTCAAACATTAGAATAATTATAAATTTGCTCAAAGATTTCCCAATAGTAACCAATTAATATTGTAAATTTATCACTATATCCTTTTGTTACTATTGCTAATACTCAAACTAAACTAGATATAGAGTTTAATAAGTTGCTACTAATTTTAATCATGATGTAAATATACTATTTATCATATTATTTGTTGTTAGAACATTTATATAACATATTTATTGGCAGTGCTACATTGTAGGATCTGAATGAAACCATTAATAGGGCCTAGTTCTGTATTCTTATGATCAAAAGTGATGGTACAATATTGTTAGTAAGAATATATGACACATTATTCGAACAATGAATTGATTGTTGAAAGGAAATTAACACTGTTTAACATTAAGATGTGTAATATACTAATTTGAGCAATGCACACCTCAGGAAAATGCTCCATAGCTGATATTTGCCATTCAAAGGCTGGTAATCAGTTGGGAGAATTATCACTCTTCCCCCCGCTCCTTCCCCCGATGATTTTTGTTAACATTGAAGAACACTTCTGGCAGTTTTGTTTGTTTTATTGGATTGCACTATTCATGTGAATGTTCAAGAATGTAGAGTATATGTCCATGTCCATTGCTTTGAACCACTAACACACCCTGATTTCTTATCACTATATTAGTTGATAATAAACTAGCATAATATAAAATAGTTCAGTTCTTAGATTGCATGTTATAAAACATATTTGTTAGATTGGCGCGAAGAGAAAAGTAACTTATATTGTTCCTTAAATTCACTGTTGGTTATTTATAGCATGGGATTTGTTATTTTATTTATTTGAGATATTTAATGCAAACTGATTATATCAGCACACGGGATTTTCCAACGTTCCTTTACATGCCACAATCAACTTGGGACTGACGGCCTTATTTTTCTTCCATAGGAAGTCGTGCTAAATATTTTTATTGCTCAAGAAAAAAATCTCTTGGCATTGGCTGGGCTTGAAACCATGAACCCATGAACATTGGGTCGTGAGGCGAGCACTTTACCCTAAGACCACCAAGGTTGACCATGGTATTGTTAATGAAAGCAAATATCAGAATATATTAAAATGGCTTAGTAATAAGCAATTAAATTAATCTTGAAGCATGAATATTATATCATTGAATTATCAATGCTTGCCTTATTTTGGAACCACTTAACTACAGTGATGGTTTATCATTAAAGAAACCACTCACTAATAACCACATACCCATTTTGATGAATTGAGAGTAAAGAAACCATTCACTAATAACCACATAGCCATTCTGATGAATTGAGAGTAAAGAAACCATTCACTAATAACCACATAGCCATTTTGATGAATTGAGAGTAAAGAAACCATTCACTAATAACCACATAGCCATTTTGATGAAATTGAGAGTAAAGAAATCATTCACTAATAACTTTTTTTTTAAATACATGACAAATGGATGAACTGTAGCTTGGTTGCTAGTCCAATGATAGCACTGTGCTTTGTTTGAATCAGACAACTTTTTTTGACATGATTCATAAACAAATTGTATTGTTTAGCTATGGACACGGTGTCTACCATCCGAGAAAACAGGAACTAGCCAGTAATTTGAAGTGGTCGGGGGAAAACGGAAATTTTGTAATTAAAAAAAAACCCAGGAAAATTGCTTTACTCATAATTATATGAAATTTAATAAATAATCAATAAATTACAATAAGGTCCAAACTTTTTTTTGTTTGTAGCTGTGTTATATATGTTATAATTTTCTAATTCCTTGTTGACTATGTGAATACAAATAAGTATGGTGAAAGGGTGGGACGTACTTTTGAGTGAGGAATTTTAGGAAATAATCTGGGGAAAAGTCGGAAATCTCATTGGGCAAATTGATTAGACATTATGCCATGTATGGCGTCATGGCGAAGTAAATTGTAAACTTTCTCACAAAATAGGTCAACCAATTCAGAGACCATTTTCTTACAAACTTAATATCACTTGAATTCCAGGACAAGATACACAATTATCCAAGTAGCACTCATTGGTACTGGATTGATAATACTTTGACTAGGACAGCTTTGCAAATTTTTTTATTTCACAATTAATGTGTGTTTGGGTGGGGGCGTGTGTGCGCACCCTGACCAACTAGAACACAATTCTTTGGTTGTAGTTTAGTAAAGTTTGAATAACACACTTTTACATTTGGAAAATTTTCTATAAATATTTTTTATACCTTCTTTAAATTATTAAGCATCATATATTTGGAGACATGTGTTTTTTGGCCAGTGTTGTCCTCCATGGAAACAAGTCTTTCATCCCAGCCATAGGTCTGCTGACCTCATCAATTTTATACAATGTTCTTATGCTTTTAGCTGTATCTGCATTTAAGAGTTTTTCTAGGTTTCTGAGCTGTAGTGGATAGCATTTATTTTTGTTTCAAAAAGCCTTCTTTTGTCTTACCGTGTAACTTGGTGCTGGCCTGAAACAGTTTTATCTTGGGACTCAGCATCACTGTCGAATGACTGCATTGGCAAGAAGTTTCACATTATTAATTATTTTAACTTTTCCTTTAAAATGTTGTTTATTAAATGTTTTTAAATCTTCTTAAAGGAATGATTCATTACAGCACTGGTCTTAATACCATCCTTATATGAGAGTGATTTAGTTTTTTAAACAGGCTCTTACAACTTAAGGTCAATTTCTTATCCATTTAAAGATGTTTTCTGAAAACTCTCTAACAAAAAACTGGCTCATATAACAATCACAATTATTTACACTGCATTCACATAACTATCCACACAAATAAGCAACAAATAATTAGAAGCAAGTTGTCTTCACAAACTCTGCTGGCAGAATGAGCCAATTAAATTAATATGTAGCACCAACATGATTTCAGGTAGTGAGGAAATAGGTGAATTCAGTTTCACATGCTCATAAGTTGATTGTTTCTCACGCTTATAATTGGTGGTTTCAATGATGCCTGGAGATTGACTAGACCATGATGTGACAAAGGATAAGAAATATTCAACCTTTATACAGGAAAAACAACATTCATAAATATTTAAATATTGTACAAAAATTATTTTGTGGGGAAGGGAAAGAAAATAATTTCAATATGCCAATTCAGTTCCCACCGTGATCTCACAAAAATGTTTAATCAGAAGTTTCACATTATTAATTATTTTAACTTTTCCTTTAAAATGTTGTTTATTAAATGTTTTTAAATCTTCTTAAAGGAATGATTCATTACAGCACTGGTCTTAATACCATCCTTATATGAGAGTGATTTAGTTTTTTAAACAGGCTCTTACAACTTAAGGTCAATTTCTTATCCATTTAAAGATGTTTTCTGAAAACTCTCTAACAAAAAACTGGCTCATATAACAATCACAATTATTTACACTGCATTCACATAACTATCCACACAAATAAGCAACAAATAATTAGAAGCAAGTTGTCTTCACAAACTCTGCTGGCAGAATGAGCCAATTAAATTAATATGTAGCACCAACATGATTTCAGGTAGTGAGGAAATAGGTGAATTCAGTTTCACATGCTCATAAGTTGATTGTTTCTCACGCTTATAATTGGTGGTTTCAATGATGCCTGGAGATTGACTAGACCATGATGTGACAAAGGATAAGAAATATTCAACCTTTATACAGGAAAAACAACATTCATAAATATTTAAATATTGTACAAAAATTATTTTGTGGGGAAGGGAAAGAAAATAATTTCAATATGCCAATTCAGTTCCCACCGTGATCTCACAAAAATGTTTAATCTCTATTTAAAAATAGATATAAACTAATTTTGAAATTTTTAAAAATGTATTGTTTTGAAAAAGCAGATTTTGAATTTTTTATTTCATTTTTTGAAAGATTTTTTTTAACCAACCTTATTGTGTTGGATATCATATGAAAGGTCATTCATTATAAGAGTTCTAAAATTAGTACCACATGAGGTTTGTATTTAGACCAATTAGATTTTAAGTTATTCTAGTTTGCAAGAAATATGGTAGACTAGACGAAAAAATGCTGTTTTTTTTTTTGTAAATTTCAAAGTCCTATTACACAATAATTACTATGTGTAAGAAGCTGAAATTTCGCATTAATTAATTTATCAACAAGGGCGAAAACAGGTTTTGTGAAAATCAAAAGGGGTCAGGTCAAAAATAGTTTCTTTGTGTTGATTTGACATGACCCTACAGAGGGCTCATACTTGGTCCTTAAAAGGCCCTAAACTAAAATAGTCCCCCCTTTTTAACTCTAGGTCCCAAAAGTACCTAAAAATCAGTATATGAAATGTTTATGGATAATTAATGTAAATTTGTATGGTTTTCAATACATATTTTTAGGGAAGTTGAAGAAATTCTGGCCTGATGTCTTTGAAAATTAAGGGCCTAGATGAATTTGGGGAATCTTTGTCTGAACTTGTTGTACTGTTTTGTCTTGCACTTAGTTTCATGATTTCACATCAAGATTGGAAGACTTGAGGAATGAATATTCAACATGATCTTCATCTACCTTCCAAAGTTTTTATAAAACATGTATCCTCAAGGTGGTTGACACTAGGACCAGCAACTGTTCGACTACTTGAGCAACGGCCTTCCATAACAAAATATTTTCTAGAATTTGTACCAGTGCAAAAGTCATCATTGATGAAAAAACAGTCCTACAAAATCATATCTTTGTACTTAAAAAATCCTGATGAAAGGTGATATTCTTTTGGTCATATCAAGTGCTAATATGTTTTCAGAGTACTTTATCATTTTTCAAAAAGAAATTCCCATGATTCATGTATTGTACAAGCATTTGGAGGAACTTTTGAGAGATATTAGTAATAGAGTTTGCAAACCTGAGACAAATCAGGACTTTTCCTTTATTTAAAAAACCCTCACAACAATTATATAAATGATCAAGTCAAAAGTGAGCTAAAAAAAAGGTTTAAGAATTGGAGGCCCTTAACTTCAAGCCATAAGTTCAGAAACACTTAATTGTATTTGAGTAACACATCCAAAAAAAAGTGACTATCCTTCATGATATTACTTTTTTGAAATCAGAAAAAACTCGAAGCTACCAGCAGTGAAGCAAAACTTCTGAAAATTGTGAAGATGATGCCTTTTGATGTTTATACAGACCGCTTGATCGATGAATGTAAGATAATATAAGCAGAAACACTCAAAGGAATGCATGATGACCTTCCATTTTAGAAAGAAGTTTTTGAATTAAAGAATGCTAGGAAATACAAGGAAGTAACATAAGTAGTTGAAGCCTGTCTTTCATTGCCACATGGTAACTGATGAGAGAAACTTTTCAACATCTGGACATGTGATCACATAGAAGACAGCTGCTATCAAAGAAAGAGCTTTGAATTCACAAATTGTCATATGGCAATAAATCTGCTTATGTTCCAATCACAAAGAGCTCATTGCCCATGAAAGAGATGCAATAAGTAAGTATTATCAGTACTTAGAGAAAACAAAGCTGGAAGAAAAGAAACTTAAAGAAGATGAGGAGAGAGAAAGCGAAAGGGCAATAGAAGAAACCTTAAGAGTAGAAAGTGAAGAAAACAAGAAGTCTTTTTAGTGATATTAAGACAAATTTCGCTAAAAAAAGTTCAGAAAAAGAGTGCAGCTGGCAAACTTCTTGAGCAAACATCATCATGTATTACATCTGCGCTAAAAAGAAAAAGTTTTGGATAACTGCAGGTAGCTCATGGGCTATTGGAGGGACATAAAGTTTTTAATAATCGAAGGAACAGGGCCAAAAAAAGAAACGTATACAAGCAAAGATATTATAAATAAAAGTATCTTCTCTAATAACTTCATTTTGAGAGGTCTGCCGAGGAAGAAAAGTAAAGTAGTAAAAATACAAAATTTACTTTACTTTTCTTTCTTTTTAATTTTCTTCTTCTTTCTAATTTAATTAACTGTTAGCCTAAGTTAAATGTGATATGCAAATAATAACCGATAGTTAAATGTGATGTGTATGTTTTTAAGAAATATATATTTAAAATAAATAACTATTAGAGCTGTAAGAGTACTCAGTATATTTATGTACGAGGAGGGACCCAAAAGAAACCAGATTGAAAGCGTGGCCATTCATAGGCGTAGTAGAGTGTTCTACTGCTAGGTGGGTCTACTAGAGACCTTCCAAAATCAGTTGCCCAAGCGGCGTCTGCGTAGAAGCTTATGTTTGATTGTAATGTTGTTTTTCTCAACTGTTCTTATTTGCTGCCTGCGAAATCGTTAAGGCAGATTTAAAGGAACAAAGAGTGTGTTTGAAATTTTGCTTCCTGCTTGAAAAATTGGCAACGTAAGCTTACCAAATGCTTCAACAGGCTTTCAAGAAGGATGTTATGAGCCACACACAAGTTTTCGGTTGGTTTAGGCGCTTTAAACATGGTGAGATGAGTGTTGAAGATCATGCTCGTTCTGGGTGTCCATAATCTCGAAATGACGAAAACATTGAAAAAATCCGCCAAAAAATCTACGAGGATTGTCGTTTTATGACAGATGAAATTTCAGAACAGATATGAGTGAGTTGGAGCTTGTGCAAGCAGATTTTGACTGAGGATTTGCAAATGAGACGTGTTGCCGCTAAGTTTGTTCCTCGCCTGATCACACAGGATCAGAAAACCATTCGTCTGATTTGAGCCAGGACTTGAAAAATCAGTTTGAAAGTGACCCAAACTTTTTGACCAAGGTCATTACAGGTAATGAGAGTTGGTGTTACGAATATGACCCTGAAACCAAGCCAGGGTCAAGCCAGTGGAAGACACCTAACTCCCTCCGACCAAAAAAATCAAGACAAGTGAGGTTGAATGTTAAGACGATGATCATTGTTTCTTTCGATGTTCGTGGAATTGTGCATCGAAAATTTGTCCCCCCTGGTCAGACTGTTAATCAGCTCTTTTATTTGGAAGTTTTAAGACAGTTAAAGGAGGATGTGTGAAGGAAATGCCTGGAACTCTGGCGATCAGGTGACTGGTTCCATCACCATGACAATGCCCCCGCACACACAACCTTGTCTGTGAACCACTATTTGGGCTCTCAGGGGTGGGCTATCGTTCCCCACCCTCTGTATTCACCAGACTTAGCCCCATGCGATTTTTTTCCGTTCCCAAGAATGAAAAATAAATCTAAAAGGGAAAAGCGTTTTGATGATGTGGAGTATGTAAAAACAGCTTCGTAGAGGGCACTGGACAATATCAAATATCAAAGTTGAAGAGTTTCAGAGGTGCTTCAAACAGTGGGAAAAAGACTGTTCCCAATATTTTTACTAGGTCCCTCTTTTTGGCCTGGAAGTATCTTAAAGTCCCTAAAATAGATCTCAATATGGAGTATGAGCCTTGCCCTGCATTGGTTAGGACATTAACCCATAAAGACATGCAACTGGTTGAAGGTTGGAAAAAACTCTATAAGTTTTAAGATACTACAAACATATTATATAAATCAAACTTAACTAGTGTGAGGTGTTTTTGTTTTCTTTTGTTTTTTATTATAATGAATGTTTTTGTGTTTTCAGATGTCAGCTGGTTCCCAGATTCAGATGGCACCTCAAGGAAATCTCAACTCGGGGCAGCCAGTTCATAGTCAGGACTCCAATATGAGCACAGGTACAATAATCCACACTTCATTAACCCATTTCTCATATAATAATGGGCCTCTAAAAATATATAATTGCAGGTTGTTTGCAAATTGCAGACTACTTTGTATTTGGTATCTATGATTTTCTAATTAATGTTAAGTTGCACAGATGTTATCAATCATCTTTAATCTACTTACTAAGTGTATTTTATTACTTGCATTATTATATGACATTAGGAACTCGAAGGTTGATTTCTGCACTTACAAAAGTACATTATCATATCTTGATTTAGTTCTATCCAGTCCACCTAATTACATTTTATCTCTTTCAGGTCCATTATATTGTTGTCCTCCCATCTACATATAGGTCTTTTCACTGATTGTTCTCTTCCTATTAGGGCTACCATTTAATTCCTTAAACTCTGCTCTAGTTTCTGATTTCACTCGTTTCAAATTGGCATTTAAATTATTGTGTGATCCATTCCACTTTGATATTACAAATTCAAGCAAATAAATGTCCACCCTTCTGTCTTTGAACAAGTATGGACAGTCTGGAAGCATTGAAAATTTGCCAGAATTATTCGGTCACAGATACGTGGAAATATATTTAAACTGGTAACAATGTGTCAACTTTGAAATTGAGAATTTCAAAATTACTGTTCATGTTTGGATAGGTGTGTAAATTGATGTTCTTTATAATGGCATTTATCAAGTAAAAATACAGATTTCGAATTGTTAATGTTAACTTGGAGGTGAAGCTAAAATGTGCATTGAACTCAAATCAGATCTCTTCAGCCAATGTTTCGTCAAGTTTTGCATTAAAATGTCTTAAATTTTCAATTTGTACAGTTTTCGTCATTTTTGTCTGAGGCAGTTGTGAGTAAAGAATACACATCTTTTGAATAAACATGTATAAACAGTGTGTGTTGTTATAAATGTTCGATTGATCAAACTAATTTTCAATTTTTACATGGTATAGCGAATTTCACTTCTCATTCACCACATATGTGGCTACATTGAAAAATATGTTGCTGACCTTTGCCTTAGACCATACAACCACCAATGCAAGTTTTCTTTTTTAATTATATAACAATCAGCTAGTATACACATTATGCAATCTACTATAAATTTCAATTACTGTATTGTTCTCAAACATTATAATCATAAAATTTCTAATAGTGCTGCAGTAAAACCTCTCTAAGGTTGCAAACTAGCCTTAAATTCTGTTAAAAGCAGGGGTTGGCAACCATTCAATCAAACGGCCATGTTCAGTTGATCATGTAAGAAAAATACACTGTAGCTAAAAGTTGATCCTTGAGGTTTTTTAAATATAAAAATATATCAAATTCTTTCATATAATTTTGGAGAGTAACCAAAAGAACTTTGATCAGTCATAATTGGTAATGTTGTAGTATTCCTGTCGTAGTGGTGATATGTCTAACAAGCAAACGAAGAGTGAGAGATGCAAGTGCAGGCTTGGACTCTTGACATCAATAGTAGATCTAAGAGGTTTTAAGAAACTCTTTGTTTGAAAATTTTAATGGACAAGCTTTCTACTACTATTACTGTAGCTTTGTAGTTCCGCATGTGCTGGATAAGCGTAAACAGCCTTTAACCTACCATGAATTCGTGAAAGAGGTTGAGTTTTGACTTACTGTAGTTAATCATGCTCCTCCCTGGCTTTGAGCCAAGTGGTATTGATTTGTTTTTATTACAGTCTTAGCCGAGCTTACTGAGGATGAATTTAATTTGTACACAATCAATAGTGGATGCATTGTCCCCTCCTCGAATAAAAATACCCCCATTCCCTTACATAGATCTATCTTTCATTGAACTTGTTTTGCTACTCTTCTAATTTTCCTAGAAATCAACACAAATCCATAAAAAAAAGTAGAGAGATTGTCAAAATACATAGGTCTTTATTTATTTGAAATATATTGATTAGGGTTTGCTGTTTAAAACAAAACATATTTGTTTAAAAGAAAACATATTTGCTTTGCACATACTTTCAGAAACCCAATTTGAATTCCTTACATCAGGGGCGGCTAACATAATTGGGAGAGAGTTTTTTTTTTCTCTACTCCAAACGATCTACTTTACTTAGAATTTCATATTTCTTCCCACAAAACCTTTCACTCGCAGCCATACCTATGTCGTTAATGCCCTGTGGGTTAAACCTTTTAATTTTATTCGTGTGTTTGAGGTAAATCATACAATTTGAATAATTATATGAGCTTTCCTTTTTCTATTCATGCATATCCCTTGAAACAAATTAAAAAGCCATGAACTAATGCTTATTTCAAATAAGTAATGTGTAGTTTGTGCCTTCATCTCTTCCACTAAATTTAAAAAATGTAGTGCATAAGCAAACAGACAACAATTTCTTTCAAAGAAATTATGCCCAACATTTCTTCTTTAACAAAAATGTCTTTAAAGACCATACTGAACATACATTGATTTATCAAGTTGCAAGGAACATGAAACACATTGGTCAATATCCTTAAGCAGTCGATCAATTAAATTTTGGTTCAATTTTTCGATAGGCCTCATGGCTGTCTGTATTCCAAGATAATTGCATATCTTGAAGGGGACTTTTTATTTCATCCTTATTCTTGAAATTTTCAAATAGAAAAGCTTATATTTCCATGACAAAGTCCTTGATAAACTCTCCACTAGGAAATGGTTTACATTTTGTTGCCATGTTTTATATGACTCATTATAAGGGAGGCATTTGTTGCAGCCTTCGTTTAACTGTTTGTTTTTCTGTAGTCATTTATCATTTCAATTCATACGCAGTATGTTGAGGTGCCTCTCCAAATTCCTTTCTCTTGGTACCGGTATTGGCATGGAAATATTGCAAACACCAAGCAGCAACATATTTCTTTAATCGTAGCAAAATGGTATGTTCCCTTTCTTAATGAAAATGTTAAGCTTAAGTAAGTCTTTTTGGACCAATACTTTTTTTTTATAAAGATTCACAAAAACAACAAAATTACTATAACAAAACAGTTCAAAGAATGAAACCAACAGCAAAGGAATGTTTAGTGTCTCACGGCCAATGCCTCACTCTGTTCTCTGGTGGTCTAATTGCACAACCACTTTCAATTGACATGTTGTTCATCCCTGCTTTATATGGTTGGTGTTTTCTTGTCTCTGTGATTTATATAAAACATACAAGGTGGCTCACTCAGGACTGAACACTTATTGTGTTCGACATAAGTAAGATATGTAGAATATTAGATGAGCATGGGAGGTAGCACTTCCAGAATATTCTATGCACCAATCACCCTGTATCTATCTTATGTTAAATACATACATTACAAAGCATGTATCTTTCGGTTGAGTATCTTCTTTTAATTACATGAATTTCAAAGTGTGTGTTTTGGAAACAGGTTTGTCATACACCGATAGAGCCAGGAAAACCAAACTTTTTTTTCCTGGAAATAAACCTGTAAAAAACAGGTAATTTCACAATAAACCTAAAATAAATCTGGAATATTTGTGAATTTGGGACATTATCCTTCAAGTTTTAATAGTAATCCTTGGCATAGAAACAAAGTATAACTGAAAAACAAATCACACTGATTTAAATGCATGTCTTAACTCACCTTTTTTTCTTTCAAAGGTATGACAAATTTAATTTAATTATTCTATATTACTCTTTAACTCAGTGAGAAAAAGTGACAACCCTGATGCAAAGCTCGAAAAAAAACCTAAACAAAAGTAAATTGTGGCTGTGTGATTTATGTGAAAAGGATGTATTAAAATTTAAAACTTAGTTTTACATCAAATAAAACTTTTTGAAAGCTTCTAGAGTCATCAGATTAAAAAAAATAGTTTGTTTGAAAAGGACACAAAAACAAAAATTACCACTAACAAACTTTCATATAACTTCTAGAAGCATTGTTTTAAACCCGCCCCACCACCTGCCTAGGTAGGCCCTTATGCTTCCCCCTCCCCCCTCAAATGGCCACTCCCCTTTTTTTTCTAGCAGGTATTCTCAATTTTTTTAGGCTCGCAGCACCCTTGTGAAGGAGATTTGTATTTTTTTGGCACTCTTGTTAGAATTTGTCGGGGTTTTCAGTGACCTTGAAAATGGAAAATTCATGGATAGATCAGGAAATTTTATCAAATTCCTGGAATTGTTAGATATTCACTAAAAAAAATATGCAACTTTTATTTATAATAGTTAAAGTAAGATTTTTCTTTCAGTTTTTTACACACTGCTAATGTTTTTTAGCACAGTTGTCCCTGTTGAGCTTACTAATCTAATTTCTCAAAGTTAACATGTGATTTTCCTGTCACTTTTCCACCACTCTTTCACTTTGTCTTTAGACAAAGTTTAGTCATTGTTATACACTTGAGCACAAATTTGATTACATTATAGAACAAACTAAAAAGGAATGTGTGTCACAACATTTTTAAACTGCCTCGGTGTTAGGCAGTCTTAATGTCTCAACATGAATGATCTCACTGAAATTGAACTTAGATTGCAACCAATGGCCCATTACTTTAAGCTGAAATCTTTGAACCCCTTCGTAGAGTTATACATTTCAGAATATGTATGTATCTAAAAATATTAATTCATACGGTTGCGTTCTTAATAAAGTAATGTTGTAATACATAACGACTGGACAAGTTGGAAATAGTCTCTTGAAAGCATGGAAATGCAAGGAATCTTAAAATATAGTTTGGCTGGATACCTTATTTTTGTAAGCATTTTGTTTTTCACGTTAAGAATTCACAAAACAATTTTACCGTTTGTCTTGTTGGGTGTGGAACGTAGTCTTACTTTACAGGACAAAAACAAATTTAGGGGGTTTGAAAACATGGTGTTCTGGAATATATTTGGTCACAATGGATGAGGTTGCTTAATGACGAGTTTAATACTTTCATAAAAAAATCCCCCAAAAAACATAGCCCTCAAAATAAAACATTGAATATTGGATAGAGGTTGAAGGGAATAAGGATTATTACATACTACATAGTTTTGAAAATTCAAATTTAAATATATAGTTATCATAGTTATTTTTATAGTACCTACCTTATAAAAAATTTAGTTGTCTCCCAGAAATGGCAACCTTCCCATTTCCTTGTGTGCATTATATATTGTTATTAATTGTTAATTTATACCAGTTGGCTTACCAGTACCAACATTTAATTTTACATCTTGATAGTAAGGGGCAATGGAGTGTAATGTTTGGAGGTCTTGATTTAATTGTGTTTTTTTTATAGAATTTTCGTTTTTTCTTAGACTCGCCACTACTGTAAGGTCTATCACTATCAACCACACTATGGGAAATACTATCACTATTTTGATCACATAATTGATGTTTTACCTAACTTGCAATACTCCTTTGATCCTTACTCTAGTGTTTTCTTGGGGATGTTTTTTAGATACATGATATCAGAGTTTTATCACGGCTGCCACGCCATTCACAAGAAGCACAATTGACATCTTGTTTGCTCTTAAAAGTTGACATAATAAACATTTGTTTCACTAAACCATCTAATTTTTTATAAAAAATTATCTATTGTACAATGTACAAACCTTAATAGGTCCATTAATTGTCCACTAAAAACAATTTCATGGCTACACAATTATTACAATAGCATGTGGCGAGTTTAAATAAACTTTGCGCACATCGCCGTGATATAACAGATGACTGAAATCAAACTAAAACAAAACATCGCTCACCCTTCCTTACTCTCCATAGCTACCAAACACCCGCGGTAGGGCAGGTGACTGATGACTCATCACTTAATCATACCATTAGCCAGGTTGAGTTATTAGATTTTTTCTTTGCCCCTTATCTCAACCACTGACTTCTTATTTAGAACTCTGACACATTATCTTAGCCCCTAGACACCGCAACTATTTGTGCTTACACCTCCACTGCCTCACTATGGCATACTGATAATGTCGTCAGAACCAGAATGTACTAAAAATTCAACAAAAATGTTGGACTTTTTCCTGCCCCCACCCCTTGCTGCTATTCATCTCTCGTGACTTCAACTGATTGCAACTTGGAAGACAATTTTGATTATAATTAATACCTATTAAAAGTCTAAATTGTTTCATAAAATATTTTATTTGTGTTTTAAAAGAAATTTTTTTTTTCTTGGTTTTGAAACAAGTTATTACAAAAGTGCTTGTGTTTGTTTTCATAATGTTAGTGTTCATACAGAATAAAAATTATTTATAAATCTACAATGAATAACATTTAGTTGGTAATTTGTATTTTGCATACTATGTTTCATAGTGTGAGAGTAATAATAAAATATGTTTCCTTATATTTTTCACACTTATTTGTTTCCCTTTCAATTTACCTGGGAACCTTACATACTCTGTCCATGATATTAGGAAATTGAAAATACTTTGTTTTTAAACACCCATAAAGAACAATCACTGAAATTATTTCTTTATATATCATTACTTTTACATTCCTTGAAATCAGCTGAGATGTCAACAACTTACAGGCCAAATAATAGCATGCATTTTCTGACTTTTCTTTTTCTTATTTCCAGTCTAAAATTGTTATTGCTGGTTAACATTGTTCCTAAGTAATTATACTCACTAACTCTGTCAAATGCTATGTTGTTCATGGTAATCTATAAATAGTTATTATCCTCATTCTGTGTCCTCTGTGTGATTATATAGGCATACTTAATCTCTTCAGCGTTCATTTCCAAACCCATCTCCTTAGTAGTCTCTAATAAAATGTCTGCATTTTTTGCAACAGCTTCCTTACTATTGCCCAGCAAAGGTAAATCATCCGCATATCTTAATAACTGTATTGTATCTTGTATCATTTAATGTCAACCCTTCCCTACTTTATTGCATTAATTACCCTGATAGCATACTCTAATACTGTATTAAAAAGTAATGTGGAAAGTGCATCTCCTTGTTTCAACCCATTTTGTTTTTCAAAAGTGTGGTATAAGTGACATGCAACCTATACCCTACCAAATGTAGCCTAATAATCAAACATGTACCTCAATTTAAGAAAAATGATGGCCAAATGGCTATTTTAAATTAAACATCTTCTGCTGAAAAAGTGGAATGATGTACTCAAAAAATCTCCCTATTATGGGTTTTGATGTATATTTAATTGTATTCCCACTTTTTCTTTCAATATTTGCTGAACTATTGAAGTCTGACTAATAATCAAACATGTACCTCAATTTAAGAAAAATGATGCCAAATGGCTATTTTAAATTAAACATCTTCTGCTGAAAAAGTGGAATGATGTACTCAAAAAATCTCCCTATTTTGGGTTTTGATGTATATTTAATTGTATTCCCACTTTTTCTTTCAATATTTGCTGAACTACTGAAGTCTGGTCCAATGCTGATCTTTTTTAACAAACTCCACACTGATTATTCATGATCCCCAATTATTTCCTCTGCATATAGTGTCAAATCTTATTAAAATGACATGAAAAAAAACAAGTTTCCTAGTTAATAAATTTTACCTAAGATTCTAGGTTGTTTTTTTCCTTAGCCTGAGCTCCATAAGTAGCCAAGTTAAAAAATAGGTTGTTAATAATAGACGAGCTAACCACTATTGGGGTCAAATACAGTATTACTAATATAGGATAGGAGCTTGGTTCATAAATCGCATGTGTAAAATCTATTTTTTAAATTTTAGTCAAGAGAAACTTAACTTATTTCATTCCTTGAAAGTTAATTTTGTTTCGTATTTAAAACTGAGTCTTTAGTATAGTCCCAGACATCAAACAGCAACCTTTAGTTAGTAGGCTTTTACATAGGAGATCAAAGCGAACTAAATAACTACGATAAGCACATTGATTTGAATACTTATCTTACCACCTCGTGTCCTCTTATTTCTCTCCTTGGACTATATTTATTTATTCCTATCAAGGTCATATAATCCTACTCTGAACACTGCTGGCTGGACTAAACAATGGTCAATTTAATGAAATGTTAAATTTTATTCCTTCATACTACTCTCTAAAGTGTCTGGAAAATTGAGAATTCCTCCAAGAAAACAGATAATTGTTGTATTGTTAAAATAGTGGCAACTCTGAAACACTATCAACCTCAAGAATATGCCCCAAATTAATAAATCTATTTGTTTTCAAAATATGCTCCACTATGGGACTAGGCATTAATGCCCTCTAAAACTTTGCTGGTTTAAATCTAGATGTATTAAAAGCTCTAATGAGGCTTCTAACCAGATCCTCGGCCAGTGATTTGGAGCCAAGTATAGCTGTAGTCCCAGTTGATAATATCCCTAAACTTGGGAAGAACTATAACTTATGTAATACATATGATAAGACCATATTTTTTGTGTGTCCTTTTTGTTTTGCTTCCTTGTCTTCTCTCATAAGGCTAATCTTCACTTGTGATTTAGTATTAAAGTTTGTTTTCCAGGTTCCTCCCACAGCGACAAGGAGGTGGATCCTAATACTCCAGAAAAAGTCCCTCGTACTCCTTCGGAGAGAAAGCGTAAACGCAAGGCGGATGACAGTGGGGGTGTGGTGGCCCTCGTCCCGGGTGGCAAGGGGCCCCGTACAGCTGACAATAAGAAAATCAACGATTACTTCAACAAGCATGCGGGCACGAGTCCCATCAGGCATGGTGGCTCCAAGAGTCCCTCCCCCCAACAAGGGTATCCTATGGTAAGTTGCACTATATTCAACCTCAAAATATATGATTGTGTTGGGGTTAGTGAGCCCATTTACTTTGAGCATTTCTTATAATCACAATATTAAAATTTAATGTTGTGATTCAAAGTCAAAGTTACCAGTTTGCTTCACAGTAAAATATGTTAAAGAAATATCCTCTAAAAGTATGTATATAGAGCAAGCTAAACACCTGTAAACTCCATTTAAAAAATGTGAGAAAGATCTCCTGGGACCTAGCAACCCAATTCTCACTGTTTTTGCTATATGTGGAGCACCAAAAAACATTACATTGTCCAGAACATGTAATCACTCATTGGCAAACAGAAACAAGTACAGACATTATAATTTAAGACATACCAAATTATGGACATGTTTTGTATCTTCGAAAATATACTTTCATCTTGTATTAAATTATTATGTAAATTAACTCTTAAAGACATAATATAATATTAACTTTTATCATGATTTTCTAATATTGAGCATAGGAATTTCTTAACTTATAAAACTTGTCTCTGAAAATCAAACACACCGTGGCACTTAAATAACAAACTCTTTGTTAAATAGCTCATTGGTCTTATAGGGTAGACTTACTGGCATACTTTTTTATTTCATTACCACTATACACTTCTATTACTGTGCAGTTGGATAATTTATTACTGACTTAAATTTATTTGAACTGGTGTATTATATACTAAACTGTAAGTTCAAGAAGAGTAATGTAGGTGACAGAAATTAAATTTAAAATGATTTTTTTTATATCTAACCAACCAGTCAAAGATTCCTTGATAAAATTAACGATAAAACATATTCTTCCCACAATAGCATCACAATAAATTGTGATAACCCTAAAAAAATCTTCTCCAAACTTGCAAATTTCAATGAACCCCAAACTGTAGCTAAATCTTTCTTCTAACTAATTCTTTTGATTAATATTTTAAATACATAAGCTGAAAAACAATCAAACTTTTCTTTCCACTTTATTTGGAAAGATTATTAAAGAGGACAAAGTATAATGGGACTAGGTTAGATGAGAGGGGATGAGGAGTGTTTTATTAAGAGAGTTTTCACTACTGAATTGATATTGATCTCTTTGATCAGGGTTTTTGCACTCCTAGTATCCCAGCTGGTTACAAGCATTTAATGAGAGAGTACCAAACTTACTAGCTCTGTTTTAAACAATGAGGTGAGAATTGTGCACCAATTTTAAAACATGGCCCTTATATTAGATTTTAACTTTACATGAATATTTAAATATATCAAAATTATAAGCAGCAATAATTACTGGTTAAAAAAATATTACGATAAAGTTTTTATCAATGATATGTAAAACTAGAAAATAAGATTTTCATACCATTGCAATTAATATTGCCTTTACCCCTTGTTCTTTTCATATTATTTTATGAAATGTATGTCATACCATTGCAATTAATACTGCTTTTACCCCTGATTCTCTTTATATTCTTTTGTGAAATGTTATAAGGCTGTGTATTTATGGTTTTTTAAAGAAAGGTATTTAAGCATTTAATTATGAATATAAAAAGGAAGTTCCAACTTTTATAAATGATTTATTGTTGCAATTAATGACCTTATTTTTAGAACCGATTGTTCAATAACTTGGTCAATAATACTAGATATCAAGACATACATACCTTATCATGCCATTCCCTTATAGGGTAGGCAAGAAACAAAGCTTAAAGCTCAAAAAACACCAACTTCGTACTTGATCCAGCCTCACTAACTTTCTCCACGCTTCCCTATCCTTGCATACTCCCTTCATTTCAATATCCATACACAGTCATACATGATCTTTTGTTCTTAAAACCCTAATGTTTATCTTTTTAACACATCTGTCTACCAAATTTAACCATGTCTTACCCCTTCTTTTTGATCCACATATACTTCCATAATATATTTGTTTCATCATTCAATTCACCAAGACATAATCAATTCAATTGCGAAAACTCTCCTATTGTTTACCTAATTGTTTTTTTATTCTCTTCTGCTGATCAGTTATTCCGATACTCAGTTTGTCACTGTAGCTTAGTTCTTTTGTTTTTATATCCCTGCCCTTATATCACACAACATCTTGCAAGAAGTGATTTCTTGAGGTTTGGGTTTGACCATTTTTGGTCCAAGTTGAATCTATACTCATATAATGAATATTTGAGTGTCAAACAGAGACATTTGTTTTTAAATTATATTATTGAATTTAAGTAGTAGAGAGATCTTTTGTGGTTATCAGAAATAATTATTTGAATGAATACTGATTTGGCTACATTGTTTCTTTCAAGTAACAGAGTTAAATTGTTTGGCTCAAAATGGACATACCCACATTTTGGGTAAACCAACATAAATAGAATTATGACATGTTTATGTTTTATGTGAACACAAACCCAAAAAAGTGGATTTTACCATTCTCTCCATCTTGTCTCTGGCCACGGATCTTAAACGATTTGATAGATTATGTTCAAACATATTTAGTTTTATATAGCTATACCACAAAACTTGTTTTTCAAGCCCTAGCCCTTCAAATAGAGGTTGTTTAATGATGAGTTTTTTTTTTTAATTCCAAATTTTTCAAAAAATGGCTCTGACGGTTTTGTTTAAAATGTGGGTACAAGGTCTTATTGGCGTGGAAAATAGCACCATATAATGGGTTTTGGGGCAATAATTTGTTAAGTGGCAGTTTGCTGAGTGCTGATTTTTCAAAATCTTGAGCTATTTTACAAATTGTTAGTATCTTGGCAATGTTTGACGTGACATTTAACATTCTTTGTTTTTGGAATAAACTGATGACTGATTTTTCAAAAATCGGAAATATCTTTTTACATTAACACTAACAATTTGTTTCCATATGGGTATCTTGTGTTTGAAATGGCATATAATCCTGTATATGTTGTTTTGGGTAAAAATTAGATAAATAAAATTCAAATTATTCAGAAAATGGGTAAAACGATTTTGCTTGTAATCTATATTTTAAGGGTGTGTTTGAAATGACATAACAAATAAAGCTGTACACGGAGACGATTTTACATATCATTAGTAATGTATCTCCATTCATACAAAATAAATTAATTTACGGGTAGTTTACTTATAACAAATTATAAAAAATTTAAATGTTTTCGAAATTGATCTTGAAGATTGAATTGGAAATCAATGAATAAGTATTTCATGATATGTAAGAATACATTTTTAATTTTACAAATGACAAATAATTTAATGTAGTGTACAAATTATTTACTGTATGAATTAAACAATTTATCTTTAGATTTATATATAAAGTGTGATTATTGTGATTAAAAAGATGTTTGTTTTATAAGTAAAACTTATTTAAGGGTAGTTAACTAAACACCAATTTTTGAAAATTTTCCTCTAAGCTATAAATGAGAGAGTTTGTGCGATTGTGACATACCATTTATTTTATCTTATACAGTTTGTAGTTGAATTTCAAGACTCAAAAATGCAACTTCTCTCATATTAGGATTGACTTAGACATATTTTTGTTGAAACAAAGCTCCGAATTTTGCCCATAAAACCTGTCCACACGCATGAACAAATCTTCTCTCATGTATTTTAATACATGTTAAGTGCATCCCTTCAAACTTAACTATACTACCTACCTACTTTGGTGGCTGCATGGTCTAAGCCGTCACTTTACTGTTAGACCAGACTACCAATGACAGGGAGATCAGAATTCAAATCCTGGTCGAGTCTACTCAGGGGAGTTTTTTCCAAAATTGTTTTTCACTCTCCCTTTGATTCAAATGTGGATACAATTACTCTAAAAAAATATGAGTTTTTCAAGGGCCAGGTCGGTTGATTTCTTTCTTCTATGCCACATAATTTTTTTATCATTCTGGAAATATTTCTAACATTGTGTTTAGAAATAATTAGTCCTATAATTTAGTAAAAGTTCACATGAGACTAAGTTTAAAAATAACTCTGTTTTAGAATTTTTACTTTTTAAGGCTCAAGCTTTTTTCCAACTAGGCATAGTTTGAGTGATATTCTTTTAAGTAGTGTACACTCAGAAGATTGCTGCCCTTTTTGGTGAAACTGCAACTTGACCTAATTACAAATGGCAAATGTTTATTACATTTCAGTTCCCCCCATCTCCCCAGCAGACGTTGCTTCCATCTCCGGTGACACCTGTGACAAGCGTTCCCCCCGAGTTCTCGAGTCTCATGCACCTCCCTCGCCCCCTGCCCGTCATGGCCAGCAAACTAGTTCAGGTATTACTTCTTCAATTTTATACAACACACGATTTCAACATATCTTAAAACTTTATACAGTTTTAATCTAATGCTTTGTTTTACAGACTGAATTAACGTGTCAAAGGATACAAGAATTTGAGACGCAAGCATCCTCGGACCTCGAACTTAGGAATAACAAAATAGATGAGTTAAATAGGGTGAGTGTGAAAATTGATTTTATGAGATTAAGTTCTAAACAATTGTTCGTTTTTGTTCCAACTTGACTCGAAACACTTTGAGTTTATTTTAGTTTGTATGAACTGAATAATATTTTTAGTTAATAAAGTCCTCTTTTCTTTTGTGCATTAAGACAACATACCTCTTAAAACTATATTTTTAAAGTGTTGAGTATGGCCTTGTTGACTGGAAACAATTAAATCAATGATGCAAGACTCTTGATATCCAGATGCCATTTTTCCTGGCCAAACCCTTACAACTATGAATTTATTAATTTATAAACACAATACAGGGAGGGTGTATCAAGTTATGTGGGTAGTAGAGCTCAAAACAACACACATACTCTGTATGAATATATGTCCTATGGTTCTTGAGATAAGACCTTCCAAGCTTCAGCTGGAATTGTCAATAGCCCCTACTTGTTACACCCCTGTTAGTTTAGCAGCATAACTGCCTGTGTATCAGCAGTGATATATTACTTACAAGAGTGCAACAGGGGTGTATCAAGTAGGATTATTAACAATTCTAGCAAAATCTTGGGAACCAGCGAACATAGGACATATATGTGCGAATGCACTTCTTTTGTTGTTTGGGAGTATACCCTAGTTACTTCCCACATAAATCAATACACCCCGTATAGTCAAATGCTTAGTTCAACACTATAACTGGGTGGCCACTGATAGAGTAAAAGGTCTTGAATTGTTTTTTTCTTGTGAAAGGAATTAAAAACTATAAAGAGTCTTTATTCAAAGGTATAAACATGCTAAGCTACAATAAGTTTTTTAAACTCGATTTAATATTCAATTTCCAAAAACTTGCTTCATTGGCCGCATGGTCTGATGCATCACTCTTGTGTTAGACTAGGCTGCCGATGACAGAGATCATGGTTCGAATGCCATTTGAGGTTACTGGAGGGGGGGGGGAGGGTTTCCCAAAATGGTTTTTCACTCTACCTTCATACGCATGTGGTTAAACTTACTTTAAATTTCAACCTTCTGCATTCATAATTTATTAGTCTTAATCAGTAGACCCCCTACATAAGTGTAAAACCCGAACAGGGAGTAACACACTAAAAAATATCTAGAAAAAATGGCATACCTTGACACTTATAGCATTGACATGGATGACCAAATATCTGGTCTAGTTAATCAAATAGTGGTTATCATGCAAATATATTGTCATATTCATATGTTAATTCATGTGATCTGAAGCTGTCACTTTTGATAGATCCCATCAATACCTATAAAATAATACTAATAATGTACTTTAGTAAAGTAATGTCAATGTTGACCATAAATGTTTATTTCTAATACTTTACTTAAAGATGGCCTCAGCTCAAACTCCAAATAGCTAATATAAGTATCTAATTTTGACAAATTTGCAAGCGAAGGACCACTTCAATTAGTTTTTAAAAGGCATTTAATTTGCAAAGACTTTTCAGTAATAGACCAACTTTGTTTTTGACATTTCTTGTGCTTTGAAGGAGAGCGAATGTGCCGTTACCAGATAGTAGCCCAAGCAACATGTCTCCCGCAGCGTGTAAGTTTGTAAACACAAGTTGACAAGTTGTCTAAACCATGATGTTCGGCTCTTATTAGCTAATAATCATGTTCTTTAGTTGATAGAAGAAATGGTTATAAAGAATTAAGGCAAAGAACAAATGATGAAAATGAAACCCAAAATCAACCAAGCGAATCTCATTTGAAGTCTCATAATAATAATAACAACAATAATTCAACTTGTAGAACGGTCTTTTGAAAAGCAGACAAGACCAACCATGTATTTACCTGTAAGCAGGGATGGATTCAGAATTATTTCTGGGAGGGTTGGAGCTCTCCACTGTGCTTGTTGTGGCAGGCAATGTACACAAGAGTTGAAACAGAACTCGTTAGGGGTAGAAGCTATTTAATAGCTTACTGAAGGAATCTTAGGAAACTTTTCTGAAGAGTTTGATTTCAACATCCGCTTCTAGGTCTGTAGCTATTATTTTAGAGCTGAGAAACAAGGCATATTATCCCTGTACAGTTCAGCTCCTTGCTGAACTATGTCATCAAAACCATCAACTGAATTCTGGTGATAATAGCTTTAGAAGTTGTCCGACTCTTTGAAGCTGTGATTTTGGAAATATGGAGGAAAGTACACTGACTAGGTAGTCCAGAAAAAGAAAGGTACACTTCAATAAGATAATATTCTTCAAATGACTCATTTGACTGTGATTGAGCCGCCCCCTCTCCATCCAGATCATTGTTCTCATGTTCTCTCTCTGCCTGTAACTTCAGCCAAAACAACCACACTGATGAGGAACTTTGATGACAGTATAGAGTGAAGGAATGAAAATGCACTACTTCCTCTACCTTCAGGTGAATGAATGATAGTTTCCAAAACTATAGGCAGGCAAGTGAGTGTTCAAAAAAAGTCAAAACAACTTCATGCCTTTCAACCCATCTCTTGTTTCACACATCTTTTTAAGGGCATGTTTTCCTTTTTTGATCCAATCTTTCATTTACACATCACCACACACACACTACTACCAGCGAATTTTGACGGAGGCAGAATCTATTTACAATGTGGGGCTCGGTGTATGAAGTCGGGAGCTGGGAAATCACACATGTCGGTTTGTTGCAAAATAACCTCAATATATTAGTCTGTGTAACATTCCTTTTCTATTTATAGTATCAAAAAACTATTTATTTCAATATATAATTTTAGGTAGAGTATTTTAAGGTCATCGGGGGGAGGGGGGTGCTCCGTGGCCCACCCTCCCCCCTAGATCCGCTAATACCTGTAAGTGTGATTTTAATACAGACTAAAATGTCCAAATAAAATATTTAACCTCTGTCTGAAAAAAAGAATTCTTGTAAACTAATTTTTTTAAATCTGAAATGGTCTGATTTTCACGTTTTTTTTAAAGAGCTGGCACCAGTGGATCAAGAAAACATAATATTCGATTGTCAACCAAGCGAAATTTCCAAACTTGCCAAACCCCACACACAAATTACATTCCTGCCCCCATCTCACCCCCAACATTTCTTTCCACTACAGATTCATACTGTAGTTAGGTCACAAAGTATTAGATAAATCAGTGCAGGGGATAGCTGATAGGTTGTGTTGTGTATGAATGGCCTTCAGAAATGCAGTTATAAAATTAAATTTATTTTTAAAGAAGGTTAATTCATTTTTACATTATTTTCATGTTATTAAATATTTTACTACATATTTATGTACATATTTTATAGGTTAATATTAGGGGTGTGCGAAGCTTCGAGAATCTCGAAGTCGAAGCGAATATTAATTAACTTCGGCTTCGACTTCGACAAACAAAATTTACTTCGAAAAATTCGAAGCTTCGGCAAAAAATATACAAGTATTTTTAATTTTAACCATTCTGAGCTGTTATTCTAGTAGATTATATTCATGTTTACCACAGAAAATTCACAATTTAAAACAAATAAAACGTTGAATTATGGAATACTTACTAATATGTATGAGGCGCAAGCTTCTAATACAAATTATTTTCATTTGTTTACTTTACGAAAGATGGGCCTTATCGATTTATAGGTTAAATATCGATTAGTTCGATATTTTTTAATATCTATGTATTGACACAAAAGGCCATGGTTATAAAACGACTAGTTGATTGTGACTGACATAATTATTATTATTCCACAATATTTCTACTGAGATTAGTGACCACTTTTAATAAATGGTGATCACGCTATTTTCTGTTAAAAAAAATAATGTACCTGTAAGTATCTTTTTCTTATTCTCTCTCAATAAATAACTTGTAAATTTAAAATAGTTCGTTTTGATGAAATATTGAATAACTATCGATAGTTACACAATTTCAATAATCGATTATATTCGATGCCACACGGCCTGATCGATTCACAAATTAAATACGTTCAGCTATCTTCACCGCCACATGACCTAAATTCACGTGATAAAAATAATATTTAAAAAAATCAATATACAATTTAAAATCATATTCTTGCTTTGAATTTTGCATAATTTTTTTCAAGTGAATCTTTTTCAATATCTGAAATGAAATGACCTTCACGTGTATTTGCTCTACTCAACAGAAAATGTTACGACGCATGCGCCAATAGATAAATTAAAAACTTGATTGAAAGTCGAAAAAATTAATTTTGAGACAGAATATAAGCAAACATATTTACCCTTTACTGATTAAATTTTGTTTCAATTTTAAATTATACTTCTTTTTTAACTAAACGATTAAATGATTTATTTATGTTAACCTAAAAACTTGATGGAAAATTTGATGACCTCATGTTGGCAACATTAGACTGTTTCTTATTAATTTATCAATAGTTTTGGTTAAGCCTACGAAAATGTCCGAAACAGAAAAATAAAAGTGAAATATGGGTATTTTTCACGAGAGCTTCTGATAAGAAAACTGCCCAGTGTAATATATACCTGAAAAAATACAAAACGCCAACAGGTGACTTATTGCTATTAGAAACGTTTTTCTTTTTAAAAGAATGCATATTTTTCTGTAATACCAAAAGATTTACCTTTTTTAAAAAATTTAAAACTGGAATAAAAATAACTTTGATAGCTTATTTAGAGCATGTGTTGCAGTTTATCTACATTTTATTTTAATGTGTTAGATTGAACAGTAATAATTAGCTATCCATGATGCCAAAGCAGAATGTTATGGTGTTTGTACACTTTTGACAAAGGCAAAAGCAATTGTGGAACATTACAGTCGTAGTCCATCCACAAGAAAAAGATTACATACGGTAATGGAAGAGATGGTACTGCCAGTACTCGAGTTAATTCAGTTTGTGGACACACGGTGGTCCAGCGAGTATAACATGCTTTCTCGATTACATGCTGTTAGAAAAGCTGTTGGAGCTGAACTTGCCAATTCAGAAAATAACATCGAGATCCTAACTGAAGTTGAATGGAAGCAAGCAGCAGGCATTGTAGAGGTTCTTGGGCCACTAGCTGACGCCACCAAGGAAATCAGTGGAGACAGTTATCCCACCTCTTCAATGGTTATACCCATCCTTCCTTGCCTCAAATCTCTTAAATGTTTTTATCACTAGCAAGAAGGATGGTGTAATGTTCGCAAGAAGTTTAGATAAGGCTTTGAAATCTCGCTTCAGTTTCTACGATTCAGATCCTATTTTCTGCCCATCCATGCTATGCGACCCAAGATTTAGAGGTGTCTTGATCGATGATATGGTGGCAGTAAACACGCTAGCAATTGAAGTTAAGAAGTTGAGTGACAAGTCATCTTTAGAGCCTAACGTAAAAGATGAACACCCCTCATGCTCCTCTTCTAGTTCTGGACTATGGTCAAGTTTTGATTCCATACCAAATACCACCCAACCGGCAATAGACAACAACAGTGAAGTGAAGGATTACCTAAATGAACCACGGGTGCCTATATCTGGTGGAGGGAAGAGGGTTCTTGAAAATACCCTAATGTCTCCAAGGTAGCCCTGCTACAAGTGTGTGCAGTGAAAGGGTATTTTCTAGTTCAGGAAACATTGTACCAGCCAGACGAGAACCGTTGACTCCTATTCATTTTGAGGAATTAACATCTTTCAAAATAACTTGAAGAGAAAGTAACACTTCTAACTGCCTGTGTGGATAATTTCTTACAATGTTTGTTTTTATTTTAACTTATAAAAACTGTTTGATGTTGATATAATTTTTCTTAATTCTTAATATTCGTTTTTTAAAATAAGTTATAACATAATCTGCCCTGAAGTGAATATTTTTTAAAGTTTAATTGCAAATCAAATGTAGGATAATATTATTGCACAATGTCACAGGACTGTGTAAATATTTTCTTAGCATGTAACTTAGCCTAATATAGTATATATCTATGTTTTTTATAAAATATAATTGTCTATTTACGTGCCCAAGTAAATGTCTTTTTAGTAGGCCTACATATTTTTTTCTAAAAAGGTTAATGTCTTATTGTGTATTATTACATAATTAGGATAAATTGTAAGGTTTTTATTAAAGTTAGATAAAATATATCAATTTAATAGGATTTGAAATAAATATAAATATATTAAGGCTAAAAACATCCAGTTTTTTTTAGAAAAATAATTTGTTTTAAGAGCTATTATTAGTTGTTTAAATTTTATTCGAACTTCGATTCGACTTCGAGAATATTCTTGAATATTCGCTTCGAACTGAAAAAACTGGCTTCGCACACCCCTAGTTAATATGATACTATATAAAAATCCGGGCTCTAGTATTAATAAACTATGTTCAAGAAATGAAATTTGGTTGTGTCATTTGTAATAATTTGTTCAATATCATAACAGGCAAAGCCTTTTAAAATAACTTAGTTTTTTCCAGGAAAACTGAGAACTATGCTTCCATGTTGTTGTTTTTTCCAGAGTTCAAGAAGCCACCTTGTATTATCATTATGAGACCAACTAAACAAACTATAAGCAATAACATAATTTTAGACATAACATATTTATTTTAGCATGCCATGATTTTATTGCTCAATCAGGGGCCATCACCAATATTAATTGGTTTCCATTTAAATCATAAATTGAAAATATAGATCGAATGAAACTCAACAAAGACTAAGCAAATATCCTATCTATGAATAAATCTTAAAGGAATATGTTTGATTAAATAGCAATGAAGTTGATGAAATTGTCTTTAGTTTGATCTTTACATTCGATCCTTTGTTGTAATTTCTTAAATAAACTAGTTAGCATTATAAATGGATTGCTTTGTATGTTTTATCATTGTATGTCAGAACATATAACTTTTTGAAGGAAGTTTGTATATTCTCAGTGATAAAGAGCCCAAGTGTGTGTTTTTAAGCTCTTCCACCGTGGTTCGGATTCCACGTTAAACTGTAGTCCTTCATTCCATCTCACAATCACCCTACTATTACACATTAGAGTAGGTGCGCATAACCTGAACGGGTAGTAAGACGCGGTGCTAATAATAATAATAATTTAAGCTGTTCATATGAATGTAATTGCATGCAAGCGAGTTAAAAAAAACTTTCCTTAATAATTGATGCCTTGACCTTTATTGCTGATGACTATGTGTCTGTAGATATGAGTACATTTTTCCAGCCTGTCAACAATGCTTGTATTTCAGGGTGGCCATAATCAGGAAAACAGGAAATTATGCTTTAAATTTGAGCCCGTTTCAAAAATTTAAAAATATTAGTAGCCTTCATTCACAAATAGAGGGAAATCTTAATGCACAAATAACTTAATTACATGGATATTCCGAAACTCAATTGTCTGTCAAATTTCCATAAAATTCACATTACTTGACATTAGCATGCATGTTGATTGTGGTAGTATGCACACTTAGTCAGGTTCTAATATAAAGACACTTTTTGACAGCTACAAAAATTACTCTACTTCTCTTCATTTGTGTATATATAAAGTTCTTTGGCATTTACTTCCCCAAACCTTTGTACACATATTTCTGTTTGTCATGTCTACTCCACTCATGGGTGAGCTCGCATCCCAAGTGGAATAATAGATTTCTGATTCAGACCTAAAATGTTTCATAATAACGTAGCCTATTTCCAGGGATGAAAACAGATAAAAAATTTTGAAATGCGGAGGGTGGTAGCTGTTAGATAAATTCTCCCAACAAGAGATGGCAAGAAATTTTTTTAATCCTTTTTGAAGTGATAAGCTTTTTTAAATAAAGTAAAAATTCTTATTAATAATAATATTTACTTAAGTACAGTAGCCCCATGGCTTCTTTGGTGCTGACTGACAGCTCACAGCTGACTTCTGACTGTCAACATTTAGGTATATACCTAAATATTGACTGTCAGAAGTGACAGCTGCTAAACACGTGTTTTTGCAGGCCATTTGGTTCGGCGTAGGAATACATTATTTGGTTTGGTAACTTTTCAAAGCTGTCAGTCAGCACCAAAGAAGCCATGGGACTACTGTACTAACATTTGGTGGTATTTTCAGAACACCTTTTACATTTTCATTTGGAATCATTTGTTCAAAGTCTCTGAATCGGACAAAAAGCTTTCTTTTTTTTTTACCAAGAAAATTTGTAACTTTGCTGCAATATATTATCCTGTTGTTAGAGTGGACGCTTTGGATTTTCAATTTTCTCTTGTGATGTTAGAACACTTGTAAACTAAATTCCTGAGCAACCTGTTACTAGATCAAGAGGAAATAAATGCACACCAATTGATAGAGTAATACTAAATACTTTAAGATCACTATTTGTATATTCATTGCCTTATACTCAGCAGATCTGTTTATATTCTTTGAAATTTAGACCCTCCTGAGCACCCTCTCCACCACCTCTTTTGGCTAACTTAGTAAGGTTGTCAATATTAAATACATCAGGTACACTTAACTTTTAGAATAAGAAGAAATTTCAGGCTTAATTTTTTTTTAATGAAACCTTTTCAATTGGTTTAACATATTAGTATTGGTGAAGTTTAAAATAAGTCCACAAGTTCTTCTAGTTGTTCAGTCACACAAAGTTACCAGACTTCAATTATACTCAATTAATTCTTTATTTGAGCACAGAAGTTAGGCTTTATTAATTATTAGGTTAACTTTAAAATACAAAGAGCATACACACTAAACTGTCTTAGATATTTGGATAAAAAAAACTAATTATTTTTTCTTGCTAAGAATCATATGGTTTACAAGTGTATAGTGATACTTAAGCCAAGAAATAGGTCTACATTGCTTTACAACAGCTGCAAAGAGATAAACTTGAAACAAGCTAATTCTCATTAATTAACTCTATATAGATAAATAGTTATGATTTTAAATGTCAATTTTAATTTAATGTAAACCTTACACACATTTTATCAAAATGGCTTACATTCTTAATTAAAACTATTGAAATATAAAGAGTTGTTTGTAGCGAACATTGAACTTGATAGTTATGCTTTATACTATTTACTAAAGGCTATCAATGGTGTCATGGTCACTTTCATGTAACGCTTCACTCTACTTGTCAAGGGTTGCAGTTTCATTGCTTATGTTATCCAGACAACAGAAGAGTTGAGGCACCAGTTGACAGCCCAGCAGAAAGTGATTGACCAACACAAACTGCACATCAACAAGTGTATTGATGTTGTCAAAAAACTTCTAAAAGAAAAGTCCAATATAGAAAAGAAGGAGGCGCGACAGAAGTGTATGCAGAACAGGCTACGACTAGGCCAGTTTGTTACACAGAGGGTGGGAGCTACTTTCCAGGAGAATTGGACTGACGGATACGCGTTCCAGGAGCTAGCGAGGTTTGTATATACTGTGGGGTTATTGTTTTGGGATATGATAGTATTTTCTATCATTTATTTTATTCTTGATCAAATTCAAGAGATCCTATGCCTTTTCTATATGGTGGTTTAATATTGATGTTAACCGCTCTGGTGACTCCTTGCCTTAAGGTGCTGTTCTCACAATGGAATAGACCACTGATGACGAAATCGAGGTTCGAATCTCACTCAGGATATTGAGATGTATGAAGCTTTGACAGGCCTAGCAGTATGGAAAAATTAATATATATATATATATATATATATATATATATTAATTTTTCTATACTGTGAACTGGATCAGTCAAATTTATTCAAGCCATATATGTTTTCCACTACCGGCTTGCTAGGTCTGTCAAAGCTTCATACATACTCAATATCCTGAATGAGATTCAAACCCCAATTTCGTCATCAGTGGTCTATTCCATTGTGAGAGGGGGGAAAAAATTATAAACTTCTTGTGTTCTTACTGCCTTTTTCACTGATGCAGTCCAAACATTGTACTTTAAATTATTTTGCAATTAACTTATATACCACAAGCAACAAAAGTTTATAATTTCTGCAGGACACTAAATGCATAAATAATATTTACACAATATTAATATTACTAACATTTCAATTCATATAAAGCAAAAATCACAATATTTGATGTCAGTATTTTTTACCTGGCTAGTCAATGAGATGTCTAGCCTATTTTTCTTTCTTATATAGAGATAGTATACTAATCATTATTTAACTCCTCAATATGATGATGTTTCTTGTCATTTTATGTGCCCCCAAACTCAAAAATAGGGTCTTAATAATTTTTTTTTGTGTTTGTCTGCATGTTCGTCCCTGGGCCAGGCAAGTTGCAGTGGAACTAAACCTTATAAGAGCTAAATTCACATCTCCTAAGCTATATTTCTTAACTTCACTGGACTTAAATGTATAAAACCTTAAACTCACTGGAACTAGAAAGATAAAACAGACTTTTATCTTCACAAGACCTAACACTAAGGGTCGGCAAACTTAAGTTTTGTATTTGTATCTTTCTCGAGTTAGTTTCTCATGAAGCTCTAAGGGAGTATCGAGCAGAAGCTACCTTGGGTTGACAAAATATATAATTTTAAAACTTAATTATATAATTAAAAACACACGTGTTAAAATGATTTGAATTTTTGTTATGAATTCATTAAAAACAAGTTTCAATATCTCATTGTTTATTTTTAAATAATTTAAAAAAATCAAAATAAACGATAGAATTAAATTTTAGATATATATACTTTAATGACTGAAAAATTAATTACAGTTCAATGCTTGTTATGGAAGGATCTTGGTTATAATCGATGATTTTTCCACCATTTGAGTAATTAACAGGCAAAAATACATGATGCTGAAAAAAATGCAATCTAATGTTCTTAAGAAAAAGTAAAAGAAAAAAAAGGTAATTTGTGAAAGAAAATATTATTGGATGCGAATATTTAACAATTTAAAAAAAAACAACCTCATTATTCTCTGTCAATCTGGAGTGTAGCATTTCACCAAGTGCTGGCCTCTTACGGGGGAGAGAAATTAGAGCACAAATGATTTTTAAGATCTACATAGTACACATTTTCATTAAGGTGTACTTGATACATTCTTGCTCTAAGCTATTTGTGTAATAAATTTTATACAGATAAATACCTTTTAATATATTCTTTTATCTAACCTGATATGATAGTTCTTCCTTTCATCAACAAAAACTGTTAACTCAGTTACTGACCTTCACAATTTATAGTCCAGTTTATGCTCAGTACCCTTTGTTAGGTCCTCCCCCCACCACTCCTTTTCCACAACCCCAAACTTTATTGCACAAAACACATCCAAACCAGTAAGTAAAAGAGTAAATTAGGGGTGTACCCTCGACTCCTTCAAATTCTTAAGGATACTAGAGATTTTAGGTTTAAGAGACTCAATTAAAAATAATGTTTCTAGTGAAATTTGTTTTAGTGCTTCAATACTGCTAATTATTGGTGGTTCAGAACCAATTATAGTTGAAGGACAACCTTAACAACAAAGTACCATACCAGTAATATAACATTTAACTAAATGTATTTGTTATGATTGGATTTATAAAATAGAATGTTGACATTTAGTTGTTAATTTTTTATTAGTCTCCTCTTAGATTTATATTTCCTCTAGGTTCATAATTTTTTCCAAAATTCAGATTTGGGATTTGAAGGTAAATTTGAGATTTGGATTCGTAAAATAGTGGCTTCAGCCCAACCTGCTCGTTCCATTCAACAGACAATAAAATAACCAGCAAAAACAAGGAAAGTAGACTGTATTTGATAGTAAATTGCAATAGGAATAGCTTACCTGGTCCAATTTGAGGTTTGCTAACAATGGAGGCCTACCTAATAGGTTACTGGGTTAGATTAGGAAGGAATAGAGAACAAGGGGCTAAATCAGTAACGTCTCTCAAACTCTTATTGTGATTTCTATACAAAAGACACAACCTTATGAGCATGTAACACCCGACTCACACATGGACAATTAGTGTACCCATTATGGCAAACACCCAATGCTTACTAAATACCGCGCTGAACTGAACTAAACTACACACTCTCCAAAGACAAAAAATCCTTCCTTCCCCCTCCCCTTCAACTCTCAAACAATAGGAATATCTCCACAATGGCAGGAAATTTCCAAAGAACAAACAAATATAAAACCAATATAAATAAAGAACTACATCAAAAGAAACTAGGTTAAACAAATTATTATACACAAGCTACTTTACAATATTAAATATGTACAGTTCGGAGTCTGAACATACCGCTGGCCTTGAAATAAGTTATTTCAACAAGTTAATTGAGAAGGAAGTGGACAAAACTTCACCACTGGTCTCTTGTAGGTTCGTATAGTGTAGTGGTTCCCAAATTTTTTTGCTCACGGATCCCCTTTGGCTTGGTAAGATATCCACAGATCCTCACACCCTTGTTTACATAAAATACAGCGTGTCTGGATGATTTCTACCCAAACTTTAAAAACAATATTAAAATACAGAGGTGTACGAGTGACTTAGTGCATCGGCAATTATTATGTCAATTGTTTTTTCAAAAGTAGAATTTAGTGATCAAAATCGCAACAAAAATAGTTGTATACACACTGCATCTTGGTTTTTGGCTATGGAAAGATTACATAACCAGATAAAGAATTAAGTTCATACCGTTAATAAAACTAACAATCTAGTTCCAACTTTCGCCGATTATGCATTAAAATACCCTTTTTTATTAATTACATTAACTGTTATTATGCTCTTAAGCATGTTTACCAATAGTTATTGAACTTACAATCAAAATACGCTATTCTGTCCTTTGTTGTAAATATCGACACACTCTTTCCTTGACATGACATATTTAGTTTGTTAATTCTTGTCAGATGTCCGCTAAGTAAGCCTATTTCTAAAACCAAGAAGTATTCACCAAACAGGAAGAAAGCTCAAATGGGTGATCAATAAAAAAAAGAATAAATTTCAGAGCAAAGTTCAAAAACTCTAACAAGAACCCTTCCCCTAGACACCCATCTTATGTCTGTGTGAAATAGCAGTTTTGTGGGCTCGGTTCCCATTTCTTCGCAAAGTAATTTAAACATTCTGGCATTAAGTGCCCTTGATTTAATGTGATTTTCTATCTTTATATTATCATCCAAAACAGTTTTTAGGTCTCTTTCCCAAGTTTAGGCGAAAAGCGTTTGTCGATGGAGCACACAGTGACTATTTGAACAAAATGGTGCCAACTCTTTGATACACTGCCACTTTACCTGGCTCTGGCTCCATCAGTGCACACATCACCACACTTTCCCCAACTTAAATCGTGTTCCCCTCGATTAACTATTAATTAGTTTAAAGATTTATTCTCTAGTTGTACGACTTTCAAGAAACTTGCAGAGCAACAAATCCTTCTCGATTTTGTTTTGAAACAAGTAATACACAAATACAAGTAATATTGCTAGCCCTGACACGTCTGTTGATACGTCAAGCTGCAACGAAAAAGCAAAACTACATTTAAGTCACGACGCCAATTATTTTTTTATATATGTTCAGAGATCTTAAATGTGATGTCTAACAGATATTAGATAAATGAATTGTTCCAAGTTTCTTTTTTGACTGCCCATCAAGCACACAAGCTACCATTTCAATCGCACAAGGGTTAATTTGGGTTTCAGTGATTGTATGGGCTTCTCCTGCAAGCGCAATACGGTAACTCACTTGGGAGGCTGAAGCACTTTCATTTTCAGTTTTTGAACTTTTTACTTTAAGAAATTGAAAGTTTGTCAATGCCTCGTACTAACGATTGGTAAAACTGAGATTTTTGTCCTTATATTCATCGTGATCAGTATCACAATGTTTACCGAAGTTTGGCAGGTAACAGAACTGTTTGATAACACTTTGTTGTAAAAGACGTATAGTGCATCAGTAGTGATTTTATCAGTTGTATATGTAAAACCCAGAGACAAATAAGAATCATTTGTATTTCTGTTTTTTTTTTACTACTTTCAAGAATTCTAGAGCTGTCATTTCTAGTTGGAGGCATAAAACGTTGAGATTCACTTATATCATTTACACTCATACTTGCTGGAGTACTGGGTGGAGTTTGAAAAGTGCAACACATTTTTCTAAAAGAGTAGTACTAAGTAGTCTGGTATCAGGTTAGAACAGATATAAGTCCTATAGGCTTATTTCATAAATGTATAATCGATAAGCGTTTTTCTATTAATCTAGTCACTCATTGATACTGAACATTACTTTTCAGCCTTAGTATATAACTATAAGGAAAACCTCTTTTCGCTTTATGAGGCAATTGCATTATATTTGGAAGAAGGTACAGGAAAGGTAGATAGAAACATATAATGCAATTACCTCATAAAGCGAAAAGAGGTTTTCCTTATTGAGTTATATCATTATAGATTTGCATCCATGTCCTTTTCCTGTGTTTGTCCTTTTTGTTATACCTTTTATTTGTTCCTATCTATGTGTTCTATTATTCTTTACCTTTTTCCTTTTTTTCTCCTCTTTTGTGTTTTTTGGTTTTCTCTTTTAGGAAGTTGCGTTGTGCGTTTCACACTCCTCCCTGATGAGCTCCGATAGAATGAAACCTAGGTCGGGGGATTGGGCGGTGACGATCAATTTTCTTTAAGAGACATCCATTACCTCTTTGTCCATTGGCAGCAGTGTAAAGTGTGAACTGTGTTCTTCTTTTCATTGTAATGGCCATATTGTGTTTGTCCCCCCTTTTATATGTTTCTATCCACCTTTCCTGTACCTTCTTCCAAATATAATGCAATTTTCAGCCTTTATTAAATTGCTGATGCACTTATAAGTACCCGATTATGATTAATCTATATTGGCATCAGTACACCTCAAGTATATAGCAATAACAAATAATTAGCAATTTATTACAAATTTTCCCCCCATAAAATTAAGGGCTGATCAACATTAGGCAGATTTACATTTAAAAAATGAATTATTTATTTATTTTTACAGTGTTGTATTGTGTCATTATAGGCGGCAGGAAGAAATAACATCGGAGCGAGAAGAAATTGACCGACAAAAGAAAATGCTGTTGAAAAAGCGACCGTCCAACAGCGAAACTGGACGAAAGCGCAACACAGGTCAACAAAGTCAAGGGTCGACAACGACGACGGCCATCTTGCACAACGGAACAGACGCCACATTTCTAAAGCCAGATCCGGTTCCTGGGTTCTCTTGGCAGGAATACTACGAAGCTGATGAGATTCTCAAAGTAATTTATGTTTATTATCATAGGGAGACTTTTAATTGTTATTTTATGCAAAGATTATAATTGAATTAAGTAAATATTTTTTTTAATAGGGTAACGATCAATGTAGATCTTTGATACCTCAAAAGGTCAAGCTTCTTTTGAGTTATTGCTTTGTTCACAACAATATTAATTACCGTATATTGGTTTTAACAAATTCCACAATTGGGTCCTTAGAACTGTAAGGCTATTTATTTATTTTTTTATATAAAATTTAAACCAAGCTGCCTACCAAAAAATAGTATTTTTTTAAATAAATATAAAGTGTATTATAGTGTTTTTATGTTTTTGGTCGTATAAGAGTTTTTAGCTTCAGCAGAGGTCTATGAAGGAGGACCAATTAAAGTAACAGCATGATCTGTGAAACAGGGAATTTGCATGATCAGGAAAAGGTCTGAGAATTTTATTAAATTTTTGGGATTTTGTTTATCTTCATTTACAAAAATACTCTACTTTTATTTACATTAGTAAAAATAACAATTTTCTTCTAGTTAATTCACCACTAGGGATTTGTGAAGCTTCGATATTATCTATATTCTTTAAATTTTATATCATTTAAGTCGATAACTTGAATCAAACCAAGCTAGAAAAAAATTCTAAGGTCTTAGGTCTTTATAAATCCCACAATGCACCGATGATATTTTAAATATGTGTGAGGTATATTTAATTATTACCATATTGACTGTAAAAAACCCCTAAAACACCCTTTATAAAACCTTTGGGTATCCTATAATTACACCCTTGGATAAAACATAAGTGTTCCTACGGTACGGAAAGTCAGGGAAATCACAATTTATGTCACACTTCTGTTTTATCAGAAATTATAAATCTATAGAAGGAAGGTGTTACCAAAAGTGAAAGTAGTGCTGTGCCTTGAAGAAATCCTAACATTTTTGCTATAAAGGATGATTTATCTAAGGCAGATGTCATTTGGGTTTTGCAAGATGTTGACAAAAAATTTATTTTAATTTGTGCAATAATTTAAGAACAATTTTTTATTTGTTGTTTTCCATTTCCAATGCCTTTACTCTTGGTGGAGACAAGGCCGCATATTTCATTGTGCATGGCTTGGCTCCATTCTTTTGGAACAATTTACTGGACCACCTAAAATCATGTGACAGCTTTGTAATTTGGTTTGATGAATCATTGAATAAAGTTATTCAAAAACGACACATGGACATTGTAATCAGATTCTGGAACAAGAAAAATCATAAAGTTACTTAAACATTGTTTTTTTCTATAGGAGCACCGCTGAAGAATTACTGAAGCATTTCTTGGATGGTATTCTGTAGATTGGGATATAAGTAGCTTATTGCATCACACACACTACCTATTCACTGACTCAGCAGCTTGTTGGGCATTGTTTACCCAGTTGAGAGGGTGTACAACTTTTCCTTTGAAGTTCTGTGGTGTGAGAATTCAAAGTGCTTTCAAAGAGCATTACAAATTTGAAACCATGTTGTTAATTTTCTCAAAGAAGCAAAGTTTCCTTAAACAAAACCTGTAGACACACTGAAAATACAGCCTCTGATCCATTCCTGAAGTGTAAACTAGCTTTCTTTCCTTTTTGAAAGAGTTAGATATATTTTACTATTTTTCTATCAACTGATTGTCAAGACTTCTTCTTTCATCTTCCATGAGAGGTAAGGTAAGGTCAGCTGTAGGGGAGGAAGGAGGCTGAAATAAATGTAATTAAATTAATATTTTAGCATGTATAATATCTTAAAATTATCATAGAAAGGATGTTATAAATTTGGAAGAAGGTATAGGAAATGTGGATAGAACTACACAATAGGAACGAACACAACATGGCTTTTACAAGAAAAATAAGAACCCAACTCACACTTTACATTGCTGCCATTGGACAAAGAGGTAGTGGTGTGCGAAGGCACACAGGCTTAATAATAAGTTTAGTAAATTAACGATAAAGTTTTAATATCTACTTACATTGTGGGGTTGATAAAATTATTTTGCATATGCTTTTCTTTTTATCTGCATTTCTATGATAATATTTATAAATTAAATTCTGTTTTGTTTTCATCCCCCCCACTTTCCGTATCAGCCATTTTGAATAGTAAAGAAAACACGAAGAAGCTATGAAAAACTTCTGTGACAAAATGCACTTGTAAATTTTTCACAGATAATTCCAAAGAGAGTATAAACTAAACGTTAGACATGAGCTGGGATGATAGAACAACTAAAGCAATTTCTCTAATTTATACCAATGATATAAGGAAAACCTCTTTTCGCTTTATGAGGTAATTGTATTATGTTTGGAATACAATATAATCTAATTTATACCAGTAACCTTGGTGTTATTTCTTTATATGTAATTTTTTTTTAATTACGTTGACAATGGTTAATATAATATATTAATATACCCTTACCCGCTTTTAATTTATGCCTACGTTATGGTAGTTAAATTACTAGTCATTGTTAAAATTATATTTAGTAACGGTTTTAAAATGATAAAATACTTAAATACGTAATATTTAGTAATATATAATTAAATGGTTTTATAACACAGGTCCGCGATGAAAAAAATACAAGGGAATTTATAGCTGAACTTAATGTATTTTTTGGTGCTAATTTAAAAAAAAAATGAAAAATTTCTATCACATCATGTTTTCTTGAAAAATTCAATTTTACTAGGATTTTTATGAACATTTACCATTTAAATAAATGTCGGCGTTGAATTTCTTCCCTCCCTGTCTGACCATCATTCTACCATGGTGAAACCTACTCAATACCCCTCTGTGACACCTCCCCGTCACCGTTTCTCCCTCCTGGTCGCAACCCCTCTCTACCAATAACGTCGCAAATTCTTATCTCGGTTCTTTAGCTTGGTTTGCTGATCTCGCAGAAACGCTCACTAAGCGAGCATAATCGGCAGTCAGCTTCTATATTTTCGAGCTTTATCTGGATTGATCCTGAACGTGTTATCTTTATTAAGACTGAATTCTCTCGGCTTTTCTGGAATCAGCAGAAGAGATATAAAAGAGATGTCCTCATGAGGGACTACTTTATCTCCCCATGTTCGTAGCAAGATAAAAGACATGGGAATTTTTAAGTTCGTCTCAATTTTTCTTTCATGTGTAGTGTCGTGTGTGCGCTGATAAAGTGGGAAGTGGAAACTTCATCACAGAAACAATTTTAACGGTTGCTTTTCTCTGTGCGTTTCATGAAACATGGCTTCGAGTTCGAGACATTGTGAAAATTTGCCAGATGACTTTTGTTACATATGCAGCGAATATAGTGTTATTAAAAATCGCATGAGGAGCATTACAGACTATGTAAGACAACTTTATCTTGCGTATTTTGGCATCAAACTCGAAGACCAGGACAAATTGTGGGCTCTTCATACAGTTTGTGTGCAGTTTCTCAATGATCTACGCTTATGGCTCAAAGGAAATAAGACTGCTTTACGATTTAGAATTCCTATGACATGAAGGGAGCCGAAAAACCACTCTGATGATTGTTACTTTTGTTCCTGCTATGTCCGTGGGTATAACCGCAAAAATCAAAAGCTAATCTCTTATCCTGATAACATTCACATCGGCCATACGTCTCGTTCCTCATGGACCTGATGTGCCAGTGCCTTTGCCTCCAACTGAATTTCCAGTCATCTCTTCAGACTCGGAATATCCAGAAGTTCAAGGCTTTGATACCGAATATAAGCCCTCTGGTGACGATTCACTTCGGTCCTTCTCTCAGGTTTAACTTAATAATCTGACCATAGAGGTCTGGGCCTTTTGAAAGAGGCAGCTGAATTGTTGGGCTCCAGGCTGAAAGAAAAAAATTTATTAGCCAAAGGAACCTATTTTTATTGGTACAGGAATTGAGAAAAGGAATTTGTTAAGTACTTTTAGGAAGAGGAGAACCTGGTCTATTGTTCTGATGTTCCCGGATTGATAAGCAAATGTAATATCACATACAACAAAGATGAATGGAGGCTGTTTATAGATTCATCAAAAAGTAGCCTTAAAGCTGTCCTTCATCACGGAAGCCAGTATGCATCTATACCAGTTGGACACTCGGTGCATTTAAAAGAACGCTATGAAAACCTGGCTCTCGTCCTCAACAAAATAAAATATGCCAACCACGGTTGGACCATTTGCGGTGATTTGAAAGTTATCTTCATGCCTCTTGGTCAACAAGGCGGATATACAAAGTTCCCATGTTTCATTTGTGAGTGGGACAGCCGTGATAAGACTCAACATTGGGTCAAAAAAGAATGGCCGAAAAGACAATCTTGGATCAGACACCAAGAATGTGATTTGGAACATCTTAAGTTGATCCAAAATAAGTATTGTGGAAGAGGGAATCTTTGTTGGTCCAGATATCTGTAGGCTTATGAAGGATAAAGAATTTGAGACTAGCATGACAACAAAGGAAAAAGAAGCTTAGGTTGCCTTCAAAGATGCCGTCAGTAAATTTCTGGGTAATTACAAGGATCCTGACTATAAAGCAATTGTTATGAATATGAGGTACAAATTTCAAGCGTTGGGTTGCTCCACGAGTGCCCAAATACATTTCCTTCAGTCACATGTGGACTCTTTCCCAAAAAATTTAGGATCAGTCAGCGAAGAACAGGGTGAAAGGTTCCACCAAGACATAAAATATATGGAGAGCAAATATCAAGGAAGATGGGACAAGAACATGCTCGCCGACTACTGTTGGATGTTAAGACGAGATAGGCCTGAGATTGTACATAAAAAGAAGTTTAAAATCAAAGAGTACGTATTTAAATAGAAACTTTTTTTGTTTTGTTTTTTGCTTAGTTTAAGATTTGTTCATACTTTCATGTACACATACATAATATTTGCTCCTCTTGGTCAATCATCTATTTTATGTAAGTTACCTTAATAAAAACAAATTAAAATAATATGTTGGTGATTTTCTTCTAGAAACTGCACCATAATATGATGTAAATAGTTTAAACTCAAGGGAACTTTTTGTTTTTCTCTCGACCAGAGGCAGCTCGTGCGATCTAGCAACAGTGGTTTTCATCCATTTAAACCTATAAAAATTAATTGATTATTGAAAAATTAATTTACCTCACCAAGAATCGATTATTTTACATAGATTTAAATGGATAAGAGGGGAGAAACCACTGTTGCCAGATAGTACATGCAAAATTGTTTGAGAGAATTCATTTTCAAATAGGATTTTAGCAAAAATATCGATATTGATTTTACCAGAAATACTGATGCGATGGGGAAAATTTGAGGTAATTTTCGAAATCAGCACACCAAATAACATAAAACTCAGCGAAAACTTATCTTGTATTTTTCAAAAACTTTAATTCTGAAGGCCTGTGTAATTTATCGAAGTATTATACTTCCTTCTAAATTTTTTGTATAGGCGAAGGTTATTATTTTAGATATCGAAGTCAAGGCCAAAGGAGATTTGACCTCCGACTTCGACTTTTAGAAGCTTCGCACACCATTACAAAGAGGTAATGGATGTCTCTTAAAGAAAATTGATCGTCACCGCCCAATCCCCCGACCTAGGTTTCATTCTATCGGAACTCATCAGGGAGGAGTTTGAAATGCACAATGCAACTTCCTAAAAGAGGAAACCAAAAAATCACTAAAGGGAGATAATGAAAAATTGTAAAGAATGATAGGAACATGTAAAAGGTATAACATAAAGGACAAACACAGGAAAAGGACATTGGATGCTAATATGTTAGGGGTCTGCGAGCTTGGCTTTTTCATTCGATTCTAACTGAAGTCGAGTATTTGTAAAAGCACCCTAGTTTGAGTATAGGCATATTCATAAATCTTAAAATGTTAAAAAATATATTTAAACACTTGTTCTTAAAATATGAATGATACTCATTTTTAGAAACAGTAAATACTTTTGAAAAATAAAGAGTTAAATAATGATATTGGTTTTTAAATTAGAAATAAAACACATAATTAAAATTGTTTCAACACTAATTTATTTAAGGACATTTAATGCCAGGCCTCCACCGTGGTTTGGATTCCACCTTAAAACTGTAGGTCCTTCATTTCATCTCACAATCACCCTACCATTACCCATAAGTGTATGTGTGTGTAACGCGAACGGGTAGTAAGACACAGTGCTAATATTAATAATAATAATTTGAGGACGTTAAAATTACACTAATAATTATAAAGTAAAGTTAATAAAATGAATAATTGCATGATGGCTTGGAAATTTATAACAAGAAATTGTAGAAACACTACAGTGATGTAGAGTAAGTGATAGTGAAGGAAGCCAACTTGAAATGATAGTTAGGTTAGGTCTAGATATTAACACACTTCTCTATTCATGTCTTCTTAAACTTTTACACTTTCCACTTCTTTAAACCTTCCACAGTTGCACATTAGTTTGAATTTTTGGGAATACCACTTTTTCATTGATGCCTTTTCATATGAAAAATATATATTTCCGAAAATTCAAAACCATGTGAAACTGTGGAAGTTTGAATAAGTGGGAAGTGTTAGTGTAAGAAGGAATAGAGAAGTGTGTTTGTTTATATCTAGGGCTAACCTAACTATCCTTTCAGGTGGGCTTTGATTTTAAACAGGTTAACCAACATAATTCTATAACTAAATATTAACTAAACTAGAACTAGTTTTGTAGCTAATCGTATTAATATGAGTTTTAAATATCTTAGGTTTTAAAACATTAAATACAAGATATTTTTGATATTACATTTTTAATTTAACATAAATTAATATTTTAGAAAGGAACCCGATAAAAATAGTAAAAAGAATTATTCAATTATTTAGTAATTTTCATTGCTTTGTCATGGCAATACAAGTAAACAACTTCAATCAAGTATAATTCAAAATGGATGACAATATTGAATAAATGTACTTGTCGAAAGTGGTTTTAAATCTCTATTACGTTATTAATGTGAAAATTGAAATCGATATTTAACTCGGTTAAACAGACTATGTTTACTATTGTGTTTTAAAAATTGATTATTAAGTACATCAAGTAGAAGCTCGAAAATGATGAGCCTACAAAATTCTCGGGCTTAAGCAACAAGCTCGAGTTCAAGTTCGAAATAGTACTCGCAGAGCCCTAATATATATATATAAATTTTGCGATAAGTTGGTCAGGGAACTTGGAGAAATAGTCGGGAACAGTCTTGGAGAACTTGTTTACAATTACTGTAGGAACCCTGCTTAACAATTTGGAACTTTGAAGACTAAAAATATATTTTGAAATATTTATGCCTGTGTGTATCCATGATTTTCCATTTCAAGTTAAATCTGAATTTTGGCAATCCAGCTCAGATCATATATCGTGCTCAAAATTTTTTATTGAATCTGAATTGAATATTTTATTTTGAAAATGTTTCAAATCCAAATAAGAAACAGTCTACATGACTAACTTATGAAAGGTTACAGGCCCCCTAAATGAAATAAATTACTATTTTTTATAATGGTTTGCTGTATATGGCCATATAAAGTTGAACTTATTCTAAGTATGAAAAGATTCGAATTAATCCCATCGAATCCGAATCTGAAATTTACTTAGATTCAAAGTTTCAAATCCGCCACAAATCTCTAATAATAAGACTTGAAAGCTTAAATCAAATCTGAATATTAGAAAAATTCAAAATTTTGAAGGTTTGCACAGGCTTAGAAATAGTTTATAATCACCACAACAGACCGCTTAACTTTGACAAGGTGAAAAAGCACAGCACCCCCATTACACCTGACTGGGATCACGCCCTGATTTCCACGTCTTCAGAACTCATGTGTAGCACGAGAGTAACGTATTAGACCATGAGGCCACTGAAGCAGTATAAGGTGAACTATTGTTATATCAATATGTATATGATAGTTTGTAGGACTAGGATCCAAAACTAATCAAGTGTTTTTTTAGTAATGTATAACATTTTGTACTTAACATATTTAATTCAGATTGATTTGTTAATTATTTTAAATTTGTGAATAATATTTTCTTTGATTTGAGATTTGAAACAAACTTAAAATGCTTGTTTTCATGATGTCTACTCACCACAAATCTTTTAAGAATTGTCCCAGTTGAGCATACCTATATTGGTGATCGTGTCAGGTTTTCACCCCTCTACTGCACATCTTTGGTCAAAGTTTAGTTCTGGTGATACACATAGGCAAGAATTTGATTATATTTTAGTCAGAAGAAACTAAAAAAGAATGTGTCTCACAACCATTCTAAACTGAATAGATGTAAGGCAATATTTTAATGGCTAAATATAATATCGATGACCTGGTGGTCTAGGAGTAAGGTGTCCGACTTTTGTGCTAAGGGTCTGGTGTTCAATCCTCGGACCTGAAATAGATTTATCTGATTGCCAAACCCTTCCTTCATCTATGACAAGACATGTATTAATAACAACTTGTGAATGTGTGGAATGCCAGGCCTCTACCATGGTTTGGATCCCACATAAAACTGTAGGTCATCCATTTCATCTCACAATCACCCTACCATTACACATTAGGGTAAGTGCGTATAACCCGAATGGTATTAAAATGCGGTGATAATATTATTATTGTTATTTATAATTATTATTATTAATATAATCTCATTGAACTCTACAGATCACACTACACAATGACCCATTGTTTTAGACTGAAATTTTTTAACCCCTATTTCAGAGTGTTTGTGTCTAAAAGTATTATGACATTAAGTAGTGGTCTTAGTAAAATAATGTTTGTACATAGTTTACTAAATATCTAAATATATTGTAGATGGAAAATATTGGCTCTGAAAACGTCAAAAAAGACTAGGAATTTTAGAATATAGTTTGGCTGGACAACCAGAGTAACTCTTTATACCTGGGTAGGATGCCGATGAATATCCCTTTGCACTATGTCTAGTAGTAGACTAGTGTTATTCTTAAGATTGGATAATATTGTATCTAGTATTAGACTAGTGGGCACCAAATGGCAGACCGCGGTCCACATTCAGACCGCAGGTACATTTTTTAAGGACCTTGATGAGATAGCGATAAACAGAAGAAATGATGCTATTTCGGTGGTGGGCAAGTAGTAGACATAGAAGGCCAGCAATATTAAATGAGTAAAATAACTAAAAGTAAAGAAAATCATGCTTTTGAATTGGTATAATCCTATAGGGCTTGAACTTGAGTCGCTGTTAAAGTTTTGCCAGACCGCGGAAGAATGTTGAGTTTTTAAAACGGACCTCCATCAAAAATAATTGGGGACCTCTGTACTAGACTAATGTTAGCACTAAGGGAGGATGACATCTACAGGATGTCTACTCTTTTAATATTCACATGTTTTTAAAAACCTAATAAAATTATTAAAACTATTATTGGCATCAATAATTATTATTACAAAACTTTTTTTTATTCGGCTAGTTTTCTTATAATTAAATCTAGGCTTTTATTTGTTTATAATTTTAATGCAAAATTAACTTTTCAATGTGCTGAAAGTTTTTTTATTTGATCACTTTGCACATGTCAGCATTTTATTTACATATATTATCATTGTAGGTTGATATTACATGTTGATATTTACCAGATACTTAAGAAAATTATATCAATTCATCATAGAATATATAAAAAGATTAATTTGAAAAAAATAATCCCAAATTCGATGTTAAATATTATTTTATAATTGTGTGTTGTTTTGTTAAAATGAAATAATGACACATTTCTAAATTTGTATCATGTAAATCAAGTGGGTCATTAATTAATGAACATAATCGACTATTGAATGAAGCTGGTAATTGAAGTCAGGGGTTATTTTTGTCCTTTTTTATTTTTGGACCTTCAAAAGAAAAAAAACTCTTTGGTTTATGATAAGTTAGCAACAAAATATATCATAATGTGTCTTGTTCTTTGAATGAATTTGATGTTTGCCTGAAAACTTGTACAGTGTCTTTGAAATTCAATGGTTATAAAATTGTTTTTGGATGTAGTGTTATAATGAACTATTTCCAGCTGGAATAGGCTAAATTAAAAGGCTCGTTATAGATATCCTTGTGTTAACCTATGCAAATGCTGATGTTGAGCGAGGATTCTCAAACATCAAACTATCTTACTGACAACAAGACCTGTATCTCTGAAGCATTCATAAGAGGCATGCAGTCTACCAAAGATGGTCTTAAACATTACAACTATCAGTACCACACAGTAGCATTCACGAAGAATTTCATCAAAAAAGGATGTGGGTACTTGACTGGACTTAAAGAAGAGAAAAGAATTGAGGTCGAACGGAAGAAACAAGAGCAAGAAGATAAATATAAAATAAAAAAACCAAGTATCAAGCATATAGGAAAGTTTTGGAAAAGAAATTGCAGGAAGCTAAAGAGGCAATGCAAAAAGAGAAGTTGTTAGAAAAGCAAGAATCAGAAGCTAAAGAAGAAGTTTAATCTTACAAGTCATTAGTGGCAGAAGTGAATGAAAGGATTAATACTTAATAAAAATCAATGATCAGAAATGTTAGCGAATAGCTGAAACTACGCTAGAAGCTCTGGCCATAAAATTGTAAGAAAGTGACTCTGCTTTTGAGAAAATAAACAAAATCAAATACAAAAGAGCAAGATAATAATATTGGGCTAGTTTTGTGCAAGTCAATATGAGTTAAAGAAACCCAAAACAACAGAAAGAGTGGCTTATTTTTTCTTCCCCGTATAACCCTGACAGGTAGTAAGAGGCATGGGTACAAAAAAATATGATGTTTCATTGGTTATTTTTTAAATATATTTTATATTTAGGTGGAAGACAGTTTATTTTAATCTATGTCATCTTTTGATGATAATGAACATCATTGTTGTAATAATAATTTTTATTACTATTTTGTTTCACTATAATTATATCCAAATTTGGATTTGTAATTACATTTCAAGGTAAAATAAATACTTTACCAAAGAGAAAATAAATTAAAGGAGTGTAGGGGGGATAAAAGGAGGATTGCAAGGGGTTGATGATGTTTGAGGTTGAGCATTTCAGCATTCCTCCTTTCTTCTTTTATAAAATACTTTTTCCCATTTTAACTACAGGCCCAAGAACATAAAAACATCATTTTTAATTATTTATGTAGTCACTATGAGGTGAATATAGGGTTTTTAACATGTCCTACTTTTTGACACCCAAAATATGCTATGAGGCCTGACTGAATTTATAGTAATAGAGGTCACATCACCATGTACAAGTGTGCAAAAACGCATATACGCGTCACCATCTCAATAACACCCCGATATCATTATAAATAGTGCTCGGTCACAGGGCAATATTTCAATATAATTCCATAACATCATAATTGGCACCCAACCACAGGGAAATTATATCCATATCATAATAATGTTAATGGGCTTTTTTTCTGCTTGCCCAATAACTACCACTGTGGATCTCATGTTGATGCCGTGTTATGTACCTATTCGGAAATTCCACCAGCCCTCTCAAGTTGTAGACTTTGCAGCCCTAGTCCTTGCCAATTCATTTTTGATTTGTTAATTAATCCATGACAATCAGTCTTGGGTGGTTAGAGTACCAAGTGCCTCTGCCATTGAGGTGTCGTCTTAAGGCATGGGTGGAAAAATTGGGACTTATCAAGAGCTGGCGAGTTAGCCTAGAAATCAAAAGTAGATTTATTTGACAATACTATGAAAGTATTTAAGAAATAGTATNAAAAAAAGTACATGACAAGTATTATGTCTGCCATTAGGCTTTCCTATTTTCTGTGCATGAAATCTTGTCTGTTAAACGATATCCCTACATATTACATTATTTAAGGAAATACAAACACTTTTTATAAGATAAACTTCTTAAATACATTTAAAAGTAATATCAAGGATGTCCCCTTTACTCCCAAATCTTATCCGATCGACTTTGTAACTCCATTAAATGTGTTTGTTGGTGGAGATTTGGCGTCCTCATGCTAAATACCTCATTTCCTTCTCTCGGAGTTTACTTTTTCTGCACTGATTAGTTGGCTGATAACACCTAGTTAATCCTATTTCGTGTAGTAATTTATTTATTTTTCATTGCTAAAACTATGATCCAAGCTTATAAAATAGGAATAGATATATTAATAAAAGTACATCAAGATAGAATCTAAAGAATTGCTCTACTGAAGTGTTAAATTACTTTCTGATTTGAAAAGTTAGTATTCTAAACATAGAATTAATGATTTGATAACTCGTAGAAATGTTTCTTAGCAGGTAACAAAAACATAAAGAGTTAACTTAGGCATACTGGTTTAGTTGAGAAAGTTTTTTGGTCAAAGCTCTGGTTCACTCTAATTCATTCGGATAGTTTAAA
>CABFOW010002380.1:2974-30073 GCA_902141385.1 Timema californicum
ATATATATATATATATATATATATATATATATATATATATATATATATATATATATATATATATAACAACAAGTAGTGTGTCCTGGTGTGTCGGTGCATCGCCTTACCTCCTAGTGGTAGGGAGATGGAATGGGTAACGGTATACAGTCTCTACAGTAGAGATACTGGTCTGTAGGAACAGTGCTCAGGGTAAGACTGAGCAATGGTTGTACTTGTGGTGTACTGGCTGAATAGTGCCAGCCCCAATCGGTACAGCATCCTTACCGTAAGCAGCGAATACTGTCAAGGGTTCGGCTACGTTCAAGGATAGTATACTGGTCTACTCCATTTAAAATTACTACAAGAAACTGTGAAACAATAGCCTCGGATCACCAAAGATATGAGCTGAGGTTAAAACTGAAGGGCCCATCAGTTGAGAGACTGGCGAGAATATGGACTATTGGAACGTGGAATGTGAGAGGAGTGTATGGAAAAGAGAATGAACTGTTAGAGGAAATGATTGGAGGAAAAATTGATATTTTGTATATATGTGAATCAAAGCGAAAAGTAAAATATATTTTTATGACGAGTGATGGTATCCTGGCCACGTGTGGATGAATGGGTAAGGGGAAGTCAGGTAGTAGGTTTATTCCTTAGCCCAACAGCTTAGCTGTTTGTAAGAAGATAAGAGTTGGTGTCATCTAGACTTCTATAGGTATGTATGAAAATAGGTATTGGTAGAATTATGTTGGTTGCTGGTTATTCTCTGGTGGAAGGTGAAAACGAGAATGTGAGAGCGGAGTTTTGGAATTAGTTCAGCGAAGTATTGAATGCATGAGAACCGGGTGAAAGAATTTTTTTTGTTTTGTTTGTAAAGGTGAATGGATGGGTGGGTACCCAAAGAAAGAATTCCGATAAATTGTTATGAAGGTATGGTGATGACAGACTAAACGAGAATAGTAATGAATTAGTGAGTCTGTTTGGAAAAAGGTTTATTTGTGTCGAACACATGGTTTAAGCACAAAGATATTCACTTGCATACATGGCAAAGGGGCGATTCGAGAACGATGATTGATTTTGTGGTAAATGATGAGAGACTGAGAAGTTTAGTAAAAAATACTAGGGCTGTAAGTACAGTGGCTTAGCTAGAGCTGGTGCCTCCCGGGGCGGTCCCTGTGTTTGCTACCCCTCTCAACACAAAACAAACTTCAACAAAAGTCAAAACGACGTACGTATAGTGGGGGGAGACACATTGTTAATTTATAAAGTTAACAATTTAAGTACAACATTCTGCAATGTTATTTTTATTGCTTTTCTGTTAGAAAAAATTCTATGATATTATTGAAGTCTATTTCGTCTGTTACTTGCTGTTCTATAGAAAGTACGGCAAGATTTACTAAAGGTTAGGTATACATTGTGTATCTTAAGTAATTCTTCATCAATTTCAATCTAGAAAAATTCTGTTCACAGGCAGCAACACTAGCATAAATTGTTAGGAAAGTTCGCAGAAGTATTACAATATTTGAAATTGAGTTCCCAATATTGTATTTTTCAAGTAAATTTTACAAGATCAAGGGGATCTTCCTTCCACGTCTCTATTTGGTCTTGCGTAGCAGCAACAACAATACAACTCTAAAGTCTTTTTCTCTCAACGAAGAATTCTTCCTTATAAATGGCATTGTACCTGTAGTTATTATTTAGTTGGCACTCGCATTTGTAATTCAAAAGATTCTACAGAGTGAGAAAGGCATAGTTATCAGCAAAAAGATAAAGTTTTTGAAATTTGAAATTAATTTACTGGATCAGCCTGTACAGCGAAGAAACTATATTTTTCTTCTCAACTCAGTTTCTTATACCAATTCAGCATCTCGTGATTCTTCACCAGCCATAAGTTTTTTTTTTTCCTTTCTACATCGATATTTATGCTCCATAGCTAACTCAAGATCATCACAAATTTATTTGGCATAGGCTATTGAATTGTCTACTAGTTCTTCCCTATTTTTAGTTAAAAATCTTTTCAAAGCCTTGAGTTTTATATCAGATTGTTTACTTTCAATTCTTTTGTTAGGAGGTAGGTCTGTTTGTGTGTTGTTAATTTCTAGAATCACGGATTTCTACAAGACAAGAAAGCATAGAAAGGGTAACAATTGTAACGCACCAAGCAGCACTCCAGCATTTGACCTAGTAATTTCTTTATCGCAAGCTAACTGCTGTTCTACCGCACTTAAGATTTTCAAATATATATATATATATATATTTATTACAATACTCACAGCTTCCCTCCTTGCACTCCATCGAGTTTCTACTACGTGTTTGACACTTTTACCAGTGATTGAAGTCAGAATATCCCAGCGATGGGTCAAGGAAGAAAAAACGTGAACAAACTTTCCACAGTTCCAAAAAAAGGTAGCAGAATTCGCAGCAACAGAAGCTGTATGAATACCCGCCAAATTCAGTGTGCGATCTGTACTTGTGATCAATTCTGCTTTTCTATTAAGTTCCTTGATACGTCTCTGAACACCACTATGTTGACCAACCATCAAATCAGCATTATCATGCTTGTCCTCTACAATTTTAAATACCAATTCTGTCTTTTTATAATTTTTGCAAAATCATAGTTGAAATATTCTCGGCGATTTTACCTTTTGTTTCAATGAAATCAACAAACGATTCCACTACCTTCACTTTATTTACATCGATTCTAACATAGCGCAAAACTTGGCTTGTTTGGTCCTTATGGAAAATATAGGACCGCTGTCGAATATCATAGAAAAGTACTTTGCTTCTTTTACTCGCTCGATAACTTTGCTTCTTACTTTTTCTCCCAAAATTTCTATAAAATCGTTCTGAATAGTAGGTTACATATAGGATTTAGCAAAATTTTTCCCATCTTTATTCTTAGAACATGTTCACGTAGCACTGGATCGTATTTCACCAACAAATGAACTAATTTTAAAAAAATTCCTCTATTTCCCGTTGATTCAGATTCAGCATTTGTCTCACAATAAATTCCTTCTCGATGGTCCCGTAAGGCTAAATTTTGTTTAGCTAGGAATATAATTATACCCAACAATCTTGACAGTATTTCCCTCACCCTCTTCACTTTGTTTTTAACTTCTATTTGTTCCTTTTTATCAATTGTTGCTCCATGTCTTATTTTAATTTTCAACTCCTTCCATTGTGTGAAAGCTCGAACATGGTCTACGCTGGATTAATGCTTTAATATTTTAGAATTAAGTTTCCACCCCTTTTTGAGGTATTATATACATATTTAAGAAATATAAGTTGAGTTTTATTGTTTTATTTATAATAATTTGAATCATAGGGAAATTTAAGTGTTTTTTACACTAATTTATCTTGCGTGAAACAAAACGTAGACTAAATTTTTACGAATTTAACTTAATCTTTTAAATTTCGAAACATGCTAAATATTATTGATTAAAATGTGAGTTAACAATAACAATATTTCAATTAAAAATGTTTCCCCAGTGTAGTCATCTCAATTTAGCTGTTTTATGCCATCATTCAAAGAGAAATATTCATCCAGAGAGAAAATTGTGATGTGTTCGGATCAGGGCTTTTTTTCTGCCAAAATGAACCAGAACGGTGTTCCACCTTGTGACAGCTTCTGACATTACAGAAACGATCCACAAATTTGTTTACTGCATAAGAAGGGAATTATTGAGGTAAAATAAAGGTTGGTCGTTCTGTAATACACGAGAAAACGTGTGGCTAACGTCCGTTTTGAGGCTAGATTCTCTGATCATTTTCATAGAGGTTCTTTTGTTGTGATTTGTGAATTTGCAAAGCTAAGATCATGTAAAAAGCTAGTTTACTGTTTCTGTATTTCAATTTGTAGTGTATAATGTAGGCCTACAGTGGTAGTTTGATCAATGGTGATTAAGGATTCATATTGCGCTTGCCAAGAAGTTTTCACAGTATTGCCTAGACTGAATTTTGTTTTAGAAAAAAAACTTAATGAATTTTCTCTCTCAAAAGGGAAGAAAATAGAGTATTTTTTTGCGCCTCCCAGTAAAAAGCAGAAATCAGATGAAGTTGAAGGTAAGGTTTCACTTCATACGTCACCACAACAAACCCTCAGTCAAATTAGACCTACAAAATTTGTGTGTAGGTCTAAGCCTAGCTCCTCTTTAACTGCTGGAGTGTGTCTCAAAAAGATGAATTCACCTCAAAAAATGACTGGTTATACTACAATAATGGGAAATTGGGCTGTGCCGTATTAAAGAAAGTTGGAAATATAGGAGTTGACAAAGAAATTGGAATGATAATGAGCAAAAAGTGGTTAAATTGTGAAATTTCATGTAATGGAGAAAATCGTAAACTGCAGCTAACATCTATGAGAAAGAAAATTTTCTATCACAAAGAAATCGATGTGCATAGTGCTGCAGTTAAAATTGAGGAAGAAGCGAAGAAAGAGAAACTGGAAATGTGTGTTTAAAATTTATGACTAGAGAAAAAGAAATAACAAGTAAGGGTTTCCGTACAGCTTACAAGGTAGCAAAAAACAATCAGTCATTCAACAACTTTGAGGATGAAATAGATTTACATGAGCTGAATGGAGTTGTCATGGTAAGGATATTACATTCAACAAACTCGTGTATTGACATTGTTAACCACATAGGAGATGAAATGAGGAAAATGTTAATAAAGCAAATCATTGACTTAAAAAAAGTAAGATCTCACTTATTATATATATGAGTTAACAACAGTGAGCCATAAATCTATGTTAATAGTTTATGTTCGAGTTCTGTTTGAAGGAACAAGCCTGGAGGAGCCGCCGAACCTTTTCATCGACTTAATTGAACTGGATAGTGTGACTGTAAATGGAATATTCTCAAGCTTGATGTCACACCTACAGTCACTAGGATTAAATGAAGAATTTATTAGGAATCATTTAATTGTATTGACTTGTGATGGAGCTGCTATCATGTGTGAAACTCGAAGTGGTGTTGCAACGATTTTTAAAGTCACTTTTCCTTTTATTGTCTTGTGGCACTGTGAAAATCACAGATTAGAGTTCTACGTCCATGATACCCTAAAAGAAGTTGATGGTATAAACCGATGAAAAAGTTTCTTGGACAAATTACATGTGATCTATCATGCATCTCCAAAAAAGGCAAGATAGCTTAAGGTTTGTGCAGAAATGCTGAAAACTCAAGTTTCTAAAGTAGAATGAATTTTGTCCACAAGATGGGTTGACTCCAGCTACAACACTGTTGCTGCAGTATGGCAGAATTATGAAGCGTTAGTTTTCCATTTTGAAGAAGTGAGGGAAGACAATACAAGATACAGAAAGGATCGGGCTATGTATTAGGGCCCGCTGAAGAAAATAACTTCAGTTGAGTTCATTTTAGATCTTGGAATGATATGTGATGCTCTCCAGGAATTTGCAGGAGTGGGCGTCGACCTACAAGAAAGAAACATGGATCTTTACAAAGCTCAAATCAAAGTCAAGTATCTTGTTTAAGTGTTTGAGAAGAGAAGAGAATTTCCAGGTCTAACATATAAAAAGTCTTTTGAAGCTGCTGCAAATCTGAAGTTTAGTGGTGTTGTTCTACACAATAAAGGAAGGGTGGATGATCCTCCAATTTCACCAAATACTTTTTATGAGAGCTTGAAGAACTCTGTCCAAAAATACTTCTTTCTAGTAGTGATGTGAAAATGGCAAGATGTGCTATCGCTTTATATTCCAGGAATTGGCCAGAAGGTGCCAAAGATAACATCCCTTTTGGAGAAGAAGAAATCTCTGAACTGCCAAAAATATTTCAACTCAATGAGAGTGAAACGATTCCTGGTTTCAGGGGATTCTCAAAATGATCTGATTCAATGCCTATAAAGCTCCTTCACCTTAAGCACACAATACACACAATTCCAGTGTCATCAAGTGAGTGTGAGAGGAATTTTTCACAAATGAACATGATTGTTACACCAGACAGGGCTGCTCTTTTAGCAGATACTATAAAATACCTCATGTCCATCAAGATTTTTGGACCCCCTCTAACCAGTTTTGATCCTTCAAACTATGTAAATACATGGCTACTTCATGGACGTCCCTCTGCCATAGACACTAAGAGCAAACCAAGGAAGAGAGATGAAGAAGCAGGAGAAATAGTCAAACTGTGGAAAATATTTTAAATTTTTAATAAACAGTTTATCAAGTGGTAGGCTAAGCAATATCTAAACTAAAAAGATCTATGGCTAGTTATAAGAATAACCTTGTATTTAAAAAAAAATTATTAACACATTTCAATCAATGAAGAAATAAGATTTTTGTACAAAACTCAATTTTGAATGTCCCTATAGGTATCAATAAAACAAAATTTTGTCCATTAATGGAGCATTTTAGGAGTTGTAAAAATCAAGGGGAAGTTAAAGAGAGACTCAGAAAAGGCAATCACTCCAGTCAAGGGACTGCTTTAAAATATGTAAAGACTAGGCCTAGGTATTGGATGAGTTCCACCACCTTTTTTTTTCAGAAATAAAGGCCTGGTTCGGACCAACAAATAAAGAGTGAGTTATTATGGTTTAGCCAAATAAATATATTTTATTTATAGCTCTACAGCCATTCAGCAAATAACGGTTTCCACGGTGATTAGACAAAGTATTAAAAACTGAAAATTATCTATGAAAATCGGGCTTTCGTGTAAAACTACTATTTTTCCCGGAATCCTAGACTCTTAACCGTTAAAATGAGTGGTCATTTGTCAAAATATGTTCCGTCATTTCCAAGTAATTTCTATTACCGGAAACGGGCTAATCAAATCATATATAAGATCAGTTTTTAAGCCTAAATTTGACAGGCATATTTAACGTAAGCTGAATATGCAATGTCAGAATTCGGTATAAAAAAATCCTATCCACTGATACCTTATTCATCGCTGTAGGCTTTGTATTAGTTGAAAAAAGGGACGTTGACAACAGAAATAAAATATAGGACAAGGGATTTAAAAACCGGTAAGCATTTAGATTATTGAATTATAACTGTATGAGCGATCTGTCTCTTTAATGTAGTTAAGACTAACAAAAAAGTAATTTGATTTCAGAGGACCTGTTTTAGGTATACTAAAACAGAGACGGGAGTTGAATGTTGATTTAGAAGCAAGGTGTATTGTGTAGAGCCTACCTTGGAGGGGTGTCGTTGACTGGAGATCCGAGAATACCTGGGAGAGATGGTCTTGATCTTCTTGATCCGCGGATGGTCTTCTTAAGAATATTAATTTGCTAGAGGAGCTCCCCTAAACACTCGTGTTTAGTGAGTACATATTATATTAAATAAAAAAACACACAGAGAACATTATTAACTTATTATCTATGAAGAGTCGCGCAATAAAATCACTTTCCACAGGGTTTTTTTGCGAGTTCATATTCAAACAAAACGAGCCAAAGCGTTTCACAGAGTTGTGATAGATATTGGAATCCAACGAACACAGTTTGAGGAGTAGTACACAACAGGTGTGAGATGGTTTACTTGGGAGTAGTAGGAGGGTAGAGGGGTGGCTAATTCCAAGAAATCTGCAGGCACGCCGGGTTACGTGAGGGGGAATAGGGGTGGAAATAACCAAGTGAAACTAGCGAATAATGAAATATGCAACAAACTAGCGAATAATGAAATATGCAACAAACTAGCGAATAATGAAATATGCAACACACTATCGAATCATGAAATATGCAACAATAACTTATAATTGACCCTTTTAAAAGAGGGACCCAATTCGTGTAACAAACTATCTAAAGAAGAACGCACTTTGTGGGACATTTTTATTTTGAGATGCAATTCAAATGCAGCCCTCAGCTAATTGGTTGATACCAGGCTATTTAGTTTGGTCAAGGTCTGGTATCGTCTCGGTCATAAACACTCGTAACCAGCCGCAATAACAGCAACGTGAAAGCACTCTGGTCGTAGGCATCGATACCAGGTCAATCACGGTAACACGCCTTATGTGAACTAAATAAAACATCACCCTCTATGTGGCAACACCTACCAGTCAGTAGTCTTGGAACTGAGACTACTCAAATACAACACTGCGTCATAATACCACTATCTCTCTCTTTCTCCTTTATCTCTTATACTATTTTATCACTCTATTTTAAAAATAGCAAGACGTTTTGATACAAATGAGAAACAGATTAATATTTGGTTCAGATTCTATGTAAATCTAAAACATGATTAAAATTAATGTTAAGAAGCGATGACACCTTGACACGATAAGCGTCTAGCATTTAATTCTTGTGTCAAGGTGTCATTTTTAATCATAACCTATATTTAAATGATAATTTAAATATAGCATAAATATAGTTTAAATGTTAATTTGTTGATTAATTTGTATATTTACACAGTCCCGTCTTTTCTCTTTATCTATAAGGGTGATCTGTTTAGCAGATTTGACAGTCTTATTAGGTTATAAATTAAATAAATAATTATATTTTGTTCGTATCTAAATGAATTTATTCAATTTTTGCATATAATTTAAAATCATAGTCTTATCTGTTTAATATATTATGCATATCAATAGATAATTTATTAATAGTTTTAGAACTACTAAGTAGATTATCTCCATACATAAATCTCAGGAAATTCTTCTAATCTACTCAGTTTAATAATAACTGCTCGCTGGATGTCAATTGACTGAAGTGCATCTTCGCCAACTGGTGTTTCTGCTTCACCTTAGTTCGGAATTCAAGTTCATATATCTGCAATCATAAAACATTAATAATACCCAATCTCTAAACTAATATTATTTACAACCTTTTGTTGTTTATAAATAAAATTGATCTTGGTAGCAGCCAGTTATTGAACTATAATTATAAACATAGAGTTATAGACTATTAAAGTACTAACTTAATGTTTCGTATTTTTAAACACCTTCAATTGCGAATGCAATCGAATGGTTTTAGGACGAGACACTTCGTCATACCGATTGACTTTAACTTAACCTAATGGTGTCAAAACACATTCTGTGTTGATTAAACTAGGTGTACTTATTTTACAAACCTCGATTTCATATAACTGAGTGAACTCTTTAGTTTAGATTTGCCATTGCTGTGTTTCAAAAGTATTGAATTATTAATATTTCAAAATTTAACAAATCAAAGTGAGAGTTGGTAGAATTCAATGATATTGAATGAAAATAATGTACTGGTGAGAGCAGATATAATAAGTTTAAAAAAATATATTTAAGAGATATTGAAAACCCCCACTTTTTGAGTAAAGTAATGGTATATAATAATGTTGGTTCATATAAGCATGTTCATCATGCCATTTTGTTTCCAACATTTGGTTACTCCCGCAAAGAAGGTAATATTTTGTTGGGAGAATTTAAATTTTCTCATCCTACCAACTGATTCGACGTAGGATTTATACCCATCTGGAGACTCAGATAATGTTGAGAATTCCTAGTCAACAACAACATTATGTAATTTATTTTTTCTTCCTGCTTGGATTAAACATTTGTAGGCTTTTGCACCTCTTGTACATGTTTATTTTGTATTAATTTTTGCAACCCACACCTTTTCCCTTTGTCAGTATTTTCTAGATCCTTAACATGTAAAAATTTTTTAGTGAGTTTAATAATTTTTGAAATTAAGTCTTTTCCCCATTCTCTCTTGATAGTGTGTAGTCAATTATGTTGTAGCCACCACGTCTACTTATCACATTGTCAGTTGTTTATTCCACCTTTTGTAAATATGTATTTCTGGTGAATATTTCTGACTTATGATCAATAAAGGTGGTGCTAGAAAAACCCCAAATTATCTTTGAAGGAGCAAGTCAGTGATCTTTTGCTTTCTCCCTTACTTTATTCGCTGAGAGGAAACGGGTCCTAATCTATTATTTTATTTTTAATGAGTCTTAAAATTGATATTTTGGCCGAAGAGGTATGAACAAACATGCTAATGAAGGAAGTTACATAATTGAATATTTGGTGGTTTGTATGCACCCCCTAACATATAAAATACAATTAAGACATGCAGGTTAATGTAGTGGGCGCATAGGCTATGACAGGAGTGTATACAATTTTTTTTAAGGAAACCTGAAGATGCAAGATTCCTTGGTAGTCAAAGAGGTAAATAGAAGGATAATGTTAACATGGATTGTAAGAATGTTGGGTGTAAAATTAGGGATTTGATGGAGGTGTGTCAGGATTTGTAGGGTCGAATGGTGAACTTACGTTCTAGTGACCATCAACTTCGAGTGCCTAGTTACAATAAATTTGTTGAGTTATTTTCCGCAACATGGTTCGATTGTCTTTGTATTTTTTCGGTGGTTAGTTTCTACTTGAGGTCAGTTGTAAATAGTTATTAGAGAGTTAATTTAAATTAACACCACAAAATAATGCTTTTGTGAACTTGGACTCTCATTTTGAGAAGTGTATTAATGCAAGGTTTTGATTTTTACTATGGTATTTGATTTGTATTTGATGTTTTATAATGTAATGTTATTTTATGACATGGCTTGAACAACATTTAATGTTCTTTTGTTGATTTGTTTTAATGTAGTGCAGTTTAAATACATGGAGAGGTCATGACTTTAAAATCTACTGGCTTTGAGCTCAGCATATTAATTTATTTCTTGATTAAAGAAACCCACAAATAGAAATGCATTTTAAACTGTACTTTTAATCTGACGGTATGTGTTAAGGGTTTGATGTATTACGGGTTTGGACCGTAATTGAATAACTAATATTGATTTTTAATGTATTAATATACCTGGATTTTAGGGATTGAGAAGGTCTTAATTTAGAGGAAATGCACCCAAATTTTAGTGAAGGGAGAGTAGAAAACCATTTAGGAAAAACCACTCTCGGTGCACCTGACTGAGATAAAAACCTCTATCTCCCTGTCATCGGCAGTGTATAGTCTATTGCGAGACCACGTGGCAAAGGAAGTGGATATCGTGAGTTAAAAACCTAATTTTTGTTTGATAACGAAAGTTTGCACTTACATACCAATTTTCAGCCCTATAAGATATCAGGAAATGCCTTAAAAGGTAAATAAAGCAAATCGTTAATGCTAGAAACCGTGATATATATTAAATAATGGTTGATTTCCACACAACCCTATATACATACATACATACATACATACATACATATATAATTATTTTTTTTACACTGACAATATTTGTTAGATTGCTCATACAGAGAACCTATTACACGAGCGTGTAATTAAAAATTTCCCACCCCGACTTGTTTTTTCCCCTCTCTCATCCAAGCAAGCGCAGAGCCCCTCAAATCGCGGGGCCCTATGCAGCTGTACCATATGCACACTCCTAGGGACGGCCCTGATCACTATTTTCAGAACATTTCATGGTATTGAAATTACATTTGAATTGGTAATATACATTTTTGAGTGGAACTAAGTCGTTAGTTGGAACCTAATTTTGCACTTGTAATATGTATGATTGAATAAATGAACTATTTTCCCTAAAATGTAAATTTATTTTGAAGATTTAAAAAAAATAGATCATAAAACTTAAAATACAAATAAAATAAAAGTTGTTATAAAAGTATGTTGTACTGTCGGCCCGCATAGGCCGTGAATATGTTTCAGAAGACATAATCAAATCGTTGATACGAAGTTATGTATATTGTTTATTGTTGAAGTAACAAAACACACTAAGATCCCGTGACGTGTGAGTGGGCTTGGCAGATGGTGACTGACTGACTAGACTACACATACTAGGAGATCTTGACTCTTACGACTCTCAAGAGTAACTTAATTGCTGTTCACCTAAGGAAAACTCTCTCTGATCTATCACATATCCTAACGCTACAGTTGTCGATGCCTGCCACCAAACGCACACGTCACAAACTCCCCTCCCCACCCTTAATATTAAAAATACAAATGTTAGTACAGTACAATAAAATAATAAATAACCAATAAACAAACAGTAAACTAAGACCTAACCTAATAAATACAGTGGCAGAGTGCGTAATGGCGAATAGGTTAAGTGCGTGTCTGGCTGGTATAGGCTTCTTTAGCGAGAAGCAGTATGGATTTAGGAAAGGTCTGAGCACGGTGGATACCCTTAGGCAGATGAGAAGGGAGGTAGAGGAGAGTGAGGAAAGGTATGCACTCGGGATGTTCCTAGACATTTCAGGTGCATTTGACAATGCGTGGTGGCCGAGGGTGCTGGAGGTACTAAGAGAAGCGAGGTGTCCCAGAAATCTGTGGAAGGTGATTGAGGACTATTTTAGAAATAGGAAGGTGACGCTAAGAATGGAGGGGGTGGACGAAAGGGTGCCCCCAAGGTTCGGCGCTTGGGTCGTTTCTACGGAATGGGGTATTCAATGACTTTCTAAACGGAGACTATGGGGAAGGTGTGAGCATCACGGCGTATGCGGATGATGCGCTAGAACTGGTGAAGGGGAATGCGAGAAAGGAGTTAGAAAGTAGAGCGGAAAGGGTGATGGGAGAGGTGCTGGAGGGGGGTAGGAAGAACAAATTGGTCTTCTCTTATGACAAAACGGGTGCGATGATGTTGAAGGGAAGGTTGAGTCGGAGGAGGAGACCAAGGATAGCGATGAGAGGAAGATGGGTGAGGTACGAAGAGAGTGTAAAGTACTTAGGTGTGTGGATAGGGGAAGAGATGACGTTTTTTAGGCATGTAAGAGAAGTATGTGAGAAGGCGAAAAATGTGTATATGAAGCTGGCGAAAGCGAACTCATGGTTTTGCTGTAAGACGCTGGAAGTGATATACCGTGGCATCGTAGAGGCGATTTTAACCTATGGATGGGAGATGTGGGGTATAGTGGACAGGAAAGTGCATATGAGGTTACTGAGGAAGGTACAAAGAACTATATTACTGGCAGTGACGAAGGCGTATAAGACGGTGTCGCATGAGGCGTTACCGGTCCTAGTGGGGGGGCTGCCAGTGGATCTGTTGGTGAGAGAAAGAATTATGAGGAGAGAGGCTAAGGAATAAGGGGTTGATATGCGTGTGAGTAAAACTAGAGTAAGAGAGGTGATGATGGAGAAGTGGCAAAGGAGATGGGAAAGTTCGGGGAAAGGTAGGGAGACATATAGGTACCTCCCAGATGTGAGAGAGAGGATGAGAAGAAATGGTTAAAGGTTGATCACTATATGATCCAGGTATTGAGTGGACACGGGGAATTTGCGGAAAAACTGAGGAGTTTTGCGTTGGTTGAAGCAGGCGAATGTGAGGTGTGTGTGGAGTAAATGAGGACGCTTGGTACTCGGTAGTGGAGTGTCGAAGGTTCAAGTATGAAAGGGCAGAGATGGTAAGGTTGCTAGCGGAAGAAGGAAATAGCTCGGAAAGTAGAAGTATAGTGAGTAATGAGAGGATCTTTTCCGCGTTTACTAGAATGGTTAGGAATATAGGTAGGAAGAAGGAGAGGGATAGGATGGAGGGGGAAGACAGGTAGGGCGGAGAGTGGTGGAGCCCGACGCTGCGATCCGGAAACGGAGATCGGCGCTTGGGCTGGATGGTGAAAATCGGAAAGGAAAGGGCCCGAGGCAACTGCTGGAACCGCTTGGTGAAGGCTGTGGCGATCGGGCAGATTAAAACCGGAATGAGGGCCCGATGTTGGTCTCTGAACCTGAAGTGTAAGGGTGACGAGGTGAGCACTTGGGTCAAAATCGGAGGCGGTTCGAACACCGTGGTGGGTACCTCCTCGTGGTCCCCGCTGGGCAACGGTCTCCCAGCTAAACCCCACCTCCCCCAAGTGGTGAATACCCGCTGCAAGGGGGGCCTCTAACTCTCATATACGGGTGCAAGCATATGTGGTGTTTTTTTCCCCAGGTTACTGGTTCTGAGGGGAAGGTGGTTGCATTATAAAAGGCCTCAGAGCCCGGGAATAGTGTAGCTAGAAATATGCCCGGAAACGGGATGTAGAGAGAATACGTTCTGTCCCTATTTTCTTGGTAGCGAAACCGAAAGACGTCGATCCGGCCGGTCTCCCCGATAGTTCTCTTTCATTATAGTGTTCTTCAAATCCATCATACTATCGTTGTATAACACTTCTTTACACACCGTGCAAGTACATTAATTGCCCACTTTGTAAACTGCATAGCATAGCATTATATATATATAATATAAATATATATATAATATATATAAATAAATATATATATAATATATATAAATATAATATAATATATATATATCAATGCAATTATTTATCTATCTGTAACGTCTTCATTGCTAACAGACTCAAACAAATTTTCATCGTTGAGACTACTAATCTCATAATTTTCTTCTTCGCATTCATCTTCTTCTCCGATACAAATTTCGCTTGGTGAAAATTCGCTAGATCTAGAAGATTTTTCTTTCAGCATAGATGGTATTTTTACTTTTATTTCCAACTCCAACATTTCAGTTACACTTATGTGATAATTTCCTCCACTCATTTGACGATATTATCCAAACCTAGATTCAATATCATCATTTTTAAATTTGCCTAATAACATGTACTTGAAAACATTCCATTGGGTTTCTAACAAGTACTTACACAGCATTATTAATGTATTTGTGGTGTGCTTGAATGAAAATCTTGTTTTCAAACTAAGTTTTTTCCCATGCACTTCATGGTTTGCTATATTCCAATCCACTAAAATCTGACCATTGATTAAGCCAGTTTTCTAAATAACATAGAAATTTAGGCTTCTACTTTCATCACATTTGATTGGTTCTCTAAACACGTATCTTAATTTAGTTCCACTGATTACACTTTTAGTATTTACAACTTTCCACCATGTCGATATTATGATCAAAAACTGAGAAGTACCTGTTGAATTTTCTTGGACTAGTTTAGGGCAGCTATATTTTTTTCATCGAACAATTTTGAGCACAAAGAAACGTTTTGTCTTTCTACTGAAAAAAAAAAGCACTTATCTTGTCAGACTTGGGGCTAATTTCAACAGTTTATCTTGCTCTAATCTATGAATGTTCTTAATGCTACTTGGTTTTGCCCACACACGATTTTGGGGCAAGTTCATGATAGCTTTTTCGTCATGGTCATTTGTGTTGTTTTTATTCTTCAGGAGATATGAGCATCTGTTGGGAGTCACGATGGTTTAGCCAATTATTATGGATTGACTTGAAGAGGTGAACTGTAAATAAAAAAAAAGAAATATTCAGTCTATTTCATTCATAATTTCATCTATTGATGGTATCATTGGTCCCCCACATAAAATTTCAAATATATTTCGATTAACTCTATTGTTATCAGATTTAATATTCCCAATGTGGAATCCAATTAATGATATTGCCTTTAAAATACTTAATAATAACTGGTTAAGAGCTTCCGCTTTCATATGCATCTGAGGAAAAAGGCCGACAACATCTTTGTATTTTCACAAAATTGATCTAATCATAAATGTTTGAAATGTAACTGCCAGTTCTGCATGGCCATCCTTCATTACCAAACCCTCTATTTCCCCCCTTTTTTTAGGTTACGTCTAGACGTATGTAAACTTCATCTAACAATACCGTTTTACAAATAATTATTTGTCGTCCAACATTTATTTTTTATTTTCCAAGTAGTCACATTGCTGTTTACTCAGTCCCGATGAGTCAGTACCTAATTTCATTTTAAAGGTATTTATATATCTATGGTGGGGAAGTGTCAAGACATTGGTATTTCTTAGTCCAATATAGCCGGTAGGATGAGTAAAATATAGTGTGCAGGCCCAAATAATCATCCTAGGTGAATAACGAGGGGATTCATTTAGAATAAGGCTCAGTTGTTCCTCTAAATATTTTATTTTTATTTTAACTTTTTTTTCTCAGTTATTTCCAAGGTGTGACACTTACTTAGAATATATTTATCTGTCTTTATGTAACATTTCAATTGTTCATTCCAACTTTCCATCCTATTCATCGTCACTTTGTTTCCTGTTTCAAGAATGGTTCTTAGTGTTGACCACAAGTTACAGGATTTTTCATGTTCATTGCCTAACATTCTAAAAATGTTTCAAGTAGTGTCTACACCTTTAACATGAATCGTACTATCTAAACTTCTATTTACACTTACATATAGAAAAATTGAAGGTGAACGTTCTGTGAAATTTATTTTAATAAAGGCTATTTTAGTTTCATCATTTATGATTGTATATGCTAACTCTTGCTTGTAGTGCTTTGAGAAATTTGATTTAAAATAAGATAAATTTTTAATTTTATTATTGGAAGCAAGTTCTTCTTCTCTATGTTCTTTAATAGTTTCAATTTCCCTTTGTCTTTCATCTGGTGTTTTTCTCTAGTTTAGTAAAAATTTTGATAAATATGCTAGTTGGTTTTTGAATACTTTAGGAAATGATCCATCCCTTAATTTAGGCCTCTATCTTTTACATATTAATACTGTTCCGTCTGGTCGTGTTACTTTATCTTCCCCAATTATTTCACAATCATTAAAATGTTCTTCACAAACCACAGACGTATTTGTGGAGACGAAATTATCTCTATGAATAGCACGAGTTCATTATTCTTTTAAAAATACCTCTGTTGGAAACTTGAATATAGATTTTAAGCCATCACTCTTCTTAGAGACAAAATTTGATTTAGATCCGGGCACACAACATCTGGAAGGCATGTAAAAGTTAAATATATCAATTTTATACTAACACATAAGCATACAGCAATAGTCACATTATAAACAGTCCTTAACGACAGAACAAAGCTCAAAACTTATATGTAATAGAATGTTTAAACGCGTCCAAACAACGCAGTAGAATGCACTAAACGCTGTGAAGTCCAAGTAGTGGGAAGGACCGCTACCATGACGTCACTTCAGTGGTGGGGATAGAGCATGCAGGCCCGCTAGTTCTCGTAGGCCCCGCTCTGTCGCTGTCATCAGAGAAATTTTGCCTTGCGTGCTACCACCCTTCTGACTCATTCTTCCCAACCCAACCGTCAATTCAACCACACACGCCCACTCCACTCCATTCCACTTCACTTTCAGTTGTCATTGTCAATTATACCTGTATAGGGGCCCCGCTCACAGGATTTGCCTAAGGCCCCCCAACTGCTAGGCGTCCCTGAATATAGGATATTAGATTTGAGTCGAAGTAATGAATCTGGCCAAAAGATTATTTCTAGATATATTGTTGAAAAATATTTAACTTTAGAATTATTTTTTTAGCAGAAAATGATTAATAAAGTCTTGAAATTGTAATGGACACAGGATCTGACAGCTTTTTTTTACGTTACATATGATTCATTGTTTTCAAACAAAAATCATTTCTTCTTTTTCTCGCTGGCCCTTTAAATATTGCAGTGATGTGTGATGTCACAGTACCAGACTTCACCACTCTGTCTCTTTGCTCTCTCTCTCTCTTGTTCAGTCACGTACACCATATTCCCGCGAGCATCAAGCATTGGCAAATAATTGGAAAACAATTGACGGCTGTAACTAAACCTCAGCGAATCAGTCTTGGTAGTTGCGTGGACGGAATATTATGATTAAAACCAGGTTAATGTATATTTATTGTAGATCTGATAGTGTTTTGTTATAATTACATTGTGTTTCCTTCTAAGTAATGAAATGTCCATCGAAAACAATAAGTTTGAAAATGAATGTATGAGAATTAATTAAATGTGTAATGTGTACAACCCAAATGGTTAGTAACACGCGGTGTCAAATTAAATAAAAACATATCTATTAAGTAGTCCTAAATTAAATACAACAATATTGATTAAATGCTGTGTATGGTGACGTGTATTAACTTGATTCATAACCCAATCAATCTATATCTACTCACAATAAATACAGATCAGGCCTATGTTCTTCTCAGCTTCGATAATTCAATCTCTTGGTTTATAGTTATATAGTGCATAATTAAATAATGATTGACTATTTGAATTTAAAATTTGAATAGGATACTAAATCCTGGATCAAGTGAGAAACTGAGCTGCACTCTTCAAATGACACAACATCTGCGAAATATTTTCTTACCTCCTCCAAATGTGTCACCCTAGAGTGTATTGCTATTTCCTTTTCTGTGAGCAGGATACAGTTCCAGGGAGACCATGGAATGTTTATATTCCACCTGCCAAGGCGCAAATATTTTATATTTGTCTGCTCGCTAATAGCCGACTGGGAATGCCAGATGTGAACAATCAGATAGTAGAAGTCATAATCCTGAAAATTTATATCACATCAAATACGTAAAATAAATATGTATTCAGTATAAATAAGTACTGTATTAGATAGTTACAAATATGTATGTATATTATATATTTATATGGAATTCATGCTGGGAATCAAAATTTGGCATGAGCGGCTGGGTCATGTTAATCAGTAAACAATAAATAGAATGGCAGAGGAAGGATCAACAGGAGGATTAAAGCTGGGAGACACCAAAAAATTTTCTCCAAGACATGCCAACAAGGCAAATCATGTGTCAAGCCATTCACAAAACCAAGATCCAGCAGACCTTCCAGGCCAAGCGAGTATTCCCACAGTGATGTTTGTGGACCAATGAATGTAGAATCAGTTGGAGGTGCAAGATTATTCCTGAAATTTAAAGATGACGCATCTGGTTTAAGAATTGTATACTTCATTAAACACAAGACTGACACACTCGACAGATTCAAAGAATTTGAACGGTTGGTAGCAAACAAATTCGAGAACCCCATGAAGAGATTGAGAACGGACAATGGGAGAGAATATTGTAATAAAGACATGCTTGAATATCTCTCAAAACGTGGAATACCGTTCTAGAATACAGCCCCGTATACACCTCAGTAGAACGGAAAGGCAGAAAGAGATAACAGAACAATAGTGGAAAGTGCGCGAAGAATGTTGCACTCAGAAAATCTATCTCTAGAGCTGTGGGCTGAAGCTGTGGGTACGTCAGTCTATATTATAAACCGTATGGCATCCGAACAAACACAGAGCAAGGCATCGTATGAGATATGGACTGGAAAGAAATCGTGCCTTTCGCACATAATAATCTTTAGATCGGACACTTATGTTCATTTACCAAATCAACGATGAACGAAATTAAACCAAAAGGTAAAGAAACAAATTTTAGTTGCCTACCAGGCTGAGTCGACAAACTATCGTCTATACGATCCTGAAAAAAAGAGGACAATCCAATCCATAAATGTCACATTCAAAAGCCAAAACAACAAGAAGACTACTCGCCAGCAGCTGAGTTACAAATTACCTGAAACCCTCAACTACCTTTCAAGGTTAAAGACAGTGAAGGTGATGAAGTTTTTCATGAAGCAGAGGAGCAGGGTCAAGAAAACCTACCACAAGCAAACAAAACATCTAGACTAAGACGCAGACCGTACAAGAATACAACTTCGAGATCGGAACATAATCAGAAAATCAGCTCGATACGAGGTAAACGGGGTAGAATGTGAGGAAACTTCTACTATACAATAAGCTTTGGCAACTCCAGAGGCAGATCACTGGAAGAGAACAATACAAGAGGAACTCGAGTCACATGAGATCAATGACACATAGAGTATTATGCCAGCAAACAATCACCTTGTACCTAGAGATTCCAAGTGGGTGTTCAAGACAAAAAAGAATCCTGTGGGGAAGATACAAAGATACAAAGCTCGCCTGTGTGCATGAGGTTTTCTCCAACAACCCGGTCGTGATTATTCTGATTCATTCGCACTAGTAGTGAGATATTACTCCATTCATGTTTCTAGCAGCTCATGAAGATCTTCACATAGTGCATTTTGATGAAAAAGTGCGTTCCTTTATGAAAAGTTAGATACGTGAGTGTATATGAGGGTACCTGGAGATATGATTGTGAATGACGAGCAATGTCTTGTTATGTGTAAACTTGTAAAGGCATTGTACGGGTTAAAACAAGCACCGAGAAGCTGGAATAACGAGTTAAAAACATTCCTGAAGTGTTTTGACTTCAAAGAAAGTAATTCTGACCAATGTATTTTTATTGGAGAGTTTATTAATGAAAAAATATATCCTATTTTATTTGTAGACGATGGTTTAATAGCCTCAAAAGGTCAACATGCTCTTAAGAAAGTTTTAGACTTGCTTAAAGAATCATTTGAAATCACTGTAGCAAGTGGCAAAACATTTGTAGGTTTGCAAATTGAGCGTGATAGAAATAGGAAAATTATGTTCATACATCAAAAGGGGTACGCAGAACAGGTCATTAAACTATTTAGAATGGCCGAGGGTAAGGGAAAATCAATACCAGCAGACCCTCACGTCAGGTTAGGGCTTGTAACCTAGGAAAATGTAACTCAGACAAATGTACCGTTTAAAGAAACAGTAGGATCCTTAATGTTTCTAGACATTGTATCAAGACCTGACATAGCATTTGCTGTCAATCCATTCAGTAGATTTCTAAGTAATCACAATGCCACTAATTGGCAGGCTGTCAAAAGAATATACTCAGATGCCGATAACGCTAGCGATGTAATAACCAGGAGATCGACCACTGGATATATATTCATGTCAGAAGATGGCTCTGTAACATGGGCATCACAAAGGCAAAATACGGACAAATACTGACTTTCAACCACCATTTGATGGATTAGTGCACGTCTTGCATGCATGTTACGGTCACTGCCATGTATGGGATTTTTTTTCAAACCCACTGATGCTTTAATTACATTTAAATGATTACCAGGAGAATATTTTTGAAAACATTAAATAAAATAATTACATATCTTCAATCAAAGGCAAGCAGTGAATGACTTGCTTGCCCTGACGCGACACCACTCTAGTGTGGCCTGGTGGAGGCGGGGACATTTTTAAAACAGCCATTTCCTGTAACATTGTCTGGATTTTCTTATATCAGGGTAATAAACCATTAGCAAAATAATAAACAACAACACATTGTTGACCTGCCCAGTTAAAAAGTGAGTAAAGCAGGCCAAGGGGGTGAGAGCATGGAGGTGTTGCTTATAAATATGTTACATTACATAGTTATGAATGCATGATTGGATATAGAAGGAGATCGTAATGGTATTATTAACTAATGATTTATCATAAATGTTCTTTTCACACATATTTCATTTCTTATTTAATTAGCAAGTGTTTTTAACACATTAGGTCTAACCACATTAAGGTAAATTTAGATGTTTAAGTAAAATAACAGAACCTCGTTGAGTGATGTCTTAGAAGACAAAGTGTACGGGAAAAGGAGACCAGGAATATCACATATTTAACTGATTAATTACCTCAAGCAAGAAAAGAAGATGAGTTTTCATGATCTAAAGAATTAATCTATTGATAGGACATGCTGGAGGAGGACACAATTTGTACAAATTAAACAAGCAGATCTGTGGAAAGACATAACACATAATACTAGTAATAATAGAAATAATAGTTACTGTTTTGTCTATGCAGTTCTGACAAGGCCGTAGTCAGGTAAAGATTTCAGGGAGAGTTGGGGGATCNTTGGGGGGGGGTTGGGGGGTGGGGGGGGGGGGGGAGCACATCTCCAGGCAAAGAAATTTTAAGAATGTTATATGCCTCTAGAAGAATTTGGAGTAAATATTTAAAATTATTAAGGGTAGGGATTAAATACACTTAGTGCTTTATATTTGTTTAATATTTAGATACTTAAGCCACATAGTATATCCTCCCTTCAAGTGCGAAAATATATATTGAGAACTAATAAAGGCATACCCAATGGTGGCAGAACCATAGTAGAAGGGTTTCAGCGAGGGAGACTTACCCAATTTTAGAGCTCTACCCCCCTTTTAATAATACCTCTAATTTACTTTGTTAATATTTCGCCATAGTCTACCTATTGAAGAAAGTATTTAAACATCCGTACTTACTGGCGTGATATGGCATGTGCATGCACATGCAAGCACCGCCATTGCGTTTGTGTTGTTGTGAGTTAAGCTTGATTCACACGCTCGCCGAGAAATAGAAAGCAGAATCTGCGCAGTAATTCACACACTTTAAGTTGACCCATGATGCATTGCAACGGTAACTTAAAACAGCTGATTATCAACATATTTTATTTTCTAGTGGATAAACATATATTTTAGATCATTGTCTCGGAGGTTGTTTTCAAACTATAACACAGTGTCGTGGCACAATCCAATACATCGATAAACAGGCTTTACATTAACGAGATATTACAAATCTCACAAAGCTGTTTGCTAGCTTCTGGCTGTAGAGCACATGCGTTGAAAAATGTGCATGTGCATGCGCACAGGGTGGTTGGTTCTGAGACTTGATTGGTTCTCCGGTGCCAAACCTCTCGAACAGAGCGGACAAAGTAGAGAACAGTTGAACTTCAGCAGAACAGCTTGCGCCAATTAATAGGAAATCTTGTGATTGGCTTAGAGCTCATCACGTGACCACGCTTCTGTTCTATGCTAGTTTTTCGGCGAACGTGTGAATCCACAGTTAGTCTTTTGTCGCGTCTTGTTCCCTGCTCATGAACAAAAACTAGAGTTTATACAAAGCAGTTTCCGTACTTATAATAGCATGGAACAATTTTATGGGCCATCCCCAGACAAATACAATTATAGACTATTTATCTCCCGTTCCAAAACTACCCAGCTATGTTACCTGAATAATGAACACAATCACAAATAATTTTTAAAAAATTACTTAAACATGATAAAACCTGTATTCTCATACTTTTTTGTTTTGTTTAAATTGTAAATAAGGAAGTATTAATTTTTTACTGTCAACTTTCATGAGGAGGGATGGTTGAGCCGCCAAACATCATCCTCCTCCTGACTTCGGCCTTCAGTTCTGATCACCTGCATGATGAAAGCGACCGAGGAGTAGGAAGCCTGTTTCTGCTCTTCTCTTTGTAGAATCATGGCGATATGTTTGAAAGGGCTAAAGTCAATCCTGGGGGAAGCAATGTTGTCCAAGTAGAAGCATTGACCACAGCTCTTCACGGTATTCATGCAGTTGTGTAAAAGGAATTCGGTGAATGGTTTCAAAGTATGGCATCTCTTGCAGAATATGACGTTGTCACTCTTAAAAATAAGAAAATAAATATCAAACAATTTAGGAAAGTTTAGTTTTATAAGCCTAGTTAATAAAACGATTCTACGTTGTAAAAAGTTTTTTTTGTTTGATTTGTTATATGACGTAAATTCAGAAACATCAGTTCAACATAAATGTTCTGTGCCTATTTAGAGACAATTTCACAATCAACACCGAGTGACAATTTTTAATAACAATGTGACCAAATCCCTATATTTTACAATATATTTATTGGCAGTGGCGGCTCGTGTATAAGGACTGCGGAGCTGCAGCAACCCCTATTTCAACTTGATATTATCGATAACATTTTATATAATGGATATTCTTTATTTATTTTTGTAGTACAATATATGTATTCCTTAATCTGAGTGGGTCGTTAAAAGCAATGATTATGGAAAAAAGTGTTTTTATCCGTTGATCGGAAGCGGTGTTCCCAAACGCCATTGTAACTACTTATTGTAAATAATGAAATAAGGTTATAATAGTTTTTCTACCCTAATTGTGTACTTTATTTTCACTTTCCCTTTTAGTATTATTATTAGCACCGCGTCTTACTAACCGTTCGGGTTATACGCACCTTTCCCTTGTAAAGAGAAAAGTATTGTAACCGTGAATATTTTTAACCTTGAGATAAAGATGAATTTTGACATTTTATGTGTAGGCCTTACTCGAATCCAAAAAGGTTGTTCTTAAAATTCTCTGGCCCAATACCTATTTGTCCCTGAAGCTACAGAAAAAATTGTTTAGTGGATCTTGTTCAAATTTGGCATATAGGTTCATACCTCAAGGATTTTTTTTAAATATCCCTCTTAAATTGAGAGTAGTTTGCTAGTGGCTGGTATTTGAAAGTTAGAAATATTTCGAAAATGGTACTAATTAAAAATAAATTACTATCAATTTTTGTACAAAATCTCCATCTGAATGAGGTGTCAGACTTCTGTGCTGGGGGCCCGGGGCTCAATCCTTGTTCCCGGTACAGATTTATATAATTACCAAACCCTTCCTTCACCTCTGACAAGACATCTTATTAATGTGGGGAATGCCAGGCCTCCACCATGGTTCGGATTCCACGTTAAACTGTAGGTCCTCCATTTCATCTCACAATCACCCTACCATTACACATTAGCGTAAGTGCGTATAACCCGAACGGGTAGTAAGAAGTGGTGCTAATAAATCATATATATCTGATTTATGTCTCCCACGATTGTCGAAAAAACCTATTTATTTTTCTGAAGAATATAAATTTAACCTGAAACGAAGAAACTATTTCCTGAGCTACGTATCCTTACTTACTATTGGTGGTACCAGCTACATTTGCATCAGCTGAATGACTATTTTCAACGCTAAGCAGATTAAAACATACCCCAGAACAGCCATGGCCCCAAAACATTAAAATAATAGTATGTTATTAACACTTAGGCCTATCCCGATTTAGTTGATAGTATTGACATAGAGAAAATAATGAACGAATGTATTAACACTAATAATTTCAAATGTCAACTTTGAAAAGTGATTTTGACTTTTATATCTGTACTCGCTACATTGATCTCTTTGTGTGTGCAGGGAAAGTAAAATCTACAGATTGCATTGTTATATCATATCTTATTATCAATTGAATTTATTATTTCAAACTAATCAATCCTATTGAACTACTGTATTTTTTATATTTACGTTGTACTCCCTCCCTCTTCACCTATGTACTTTTACTCCACCTAGCTTAACCTAGACATTACCACATTTTGGTGCCCCCGCTTAACCTCCCCTCATGTATTTTACTAAGCCTAACAACCTGGACATGTCATTTTAGCACCCCNCCCCCCCCCGAGATAATCTGTTCCAGTGCCCTGACGCCACCTATCCCTCTCTTGAGATTGTTCTAGGGCCTCTTTATATCAGGTATATTCTAATGTTATCGTTCCATTTCCATTAAAGTCTACCAGTTGGTCTCTCCAAAAAGTTTGCCAATAAATAAATACCTTGAACGTGATTCTATCTTTTCCCATTCATGCAGCAAGACAAACATTCTATGTCTAAATATTTACATATAGCCTTTCAAGTAAGAATATAATATGGCCATAATCTAAGTTTTGTACTTTGTACCTACCTCAAAACATCTTGTAGCTACATTTGCATTTGATTGTAGGTCCTTCATGAACTCGAGTAAGAGGCTTATTATTCTCTTATGTAATATGTCGATATGGTGAAACCTCAAACCTCGCACAAGAAACTCACATTCTCGATTTAAAAGTCTGGTAATTTCATCAACTGTGCTGGAAGTGTATCTCTTCAGCTGGAAACATATCATCTATTTATGATGGATCAAAATATAAAGGGCACTTGATGTCAAAAGTACAGTAATAATAATAATAATAATGTTATAATGAATAGTATTTATTTTATTGTTATTAGCTTGTATGAAGTAGTATGTTTGCTTTTAGTTTAAGCTATTTGACGTATCGTATTATGTTCTAAGTTGAACATATAATTACACTGATCATAGCTTTAATTTATAACATTCCTCACACACTCATTTGTATAACTACCTATTGTTAATGATATATTATTTAAAGTGTGTTAATTGCATTTCAATTTATTAGTACAAAATTAAAACAGTTAAAATAATGATTCTTCAAATGAACACGTAACACAAAATTAAGACCTGCAGACATTTAATGAAGTAAGCCTATATTAAATTATAAATGTAGACAAAATTAAGTCGTTTCTAAATTAAACAAAGGTTGTGTTTTAGCTATCAGAAATCAAGTTATATGATGTTAATTGTAAGCCTTCACCCTGTTTGGAAAAAGAGGCTAACTTATTACTTTTGTCATTTAAAAATATATATTCCACTTATATTAACATTAACCAACTATATGCCTTTTCACTAGTTTTAAACTGGTTTGGCTCATTTTTTAAATATAATGTGTGTCGCTAGTGAGTGGTTGAAATTCAACCATGGTACAAAATATTAATTCCATGTCCTACTACCTGTAGTGTGTTGAACGTGGGTTTAACTCACAGCATATTTTAGAGTAACAAGCAGCTCAATACGTTCCTCTAAAGAAACATCCTCCCTGCAGATAGCGTGATACAGTTCCTTAAATTCTCTTGCTCTCTGGATGCTTACAGTCTCCAGCGACACTCTGAGGCCCTTGTAGCCGACCCAAGATATGGATTCTGTCATCTAGAGAAATTTAAAATTAGTAATTATTTTAATACGGTGTAGTAATATGTTGCCATGCAAGAGAAATTTAATTTTGTCCAGACCAGAAATTTGAACCCTTTTTCGATGTACACTCCGTCGAAATTGTAAGGTAGCAACTTATTCACTCAGCCCGCGCTATATGCTATACCCCCACACAAGACTGCAAGATAGTTTGCCTAGCTACGCACAAGGCCGTATTTAGAGAAAGCCTTAAGTCCTTAAAATATTTCTTGCGTGTAGAGGAGTGATGGGGGAGGGGTTATGTCTTTTTGAGATGCCAAATAGTTTGATGAACTAAACTATTATTTTTTTGTTCCCTTCATAATAAAATCAATTAATGATTACATACTTAGCTAATTAATTATGTTTAGTCTCATTAATAAATTGGCTTCTTTTTTAAGCTGTTAAGGATTTAACCATGCCACACATTATTTTGGCAGCAGTGCTACCCACATTTATTGGTTTTACATGGTAACATAAAGCAGGTCTCCCCTTTTCAGAATCTTAATTACTGTGAATATCTAATTATGAATTTATTAATGATCAATTATTATATTAAACAGATGTAGAGCAAATAATAAATTAAATCTAAAATATTTATACTTTATTATTAAGACGCTGAGTTAAAAAAACTTATATAAATTAAGGGTCCAAATCCTGATTTAAAAATGTTTATTATTTCCGGGTGGACAAAAAAGAATATATTTGATTAAACCTTATTCATTGGACATATTTTAGTTATAAAAAGTAATATATTTGTTTCTTTAAAGTTACAATGACTGTATATATAACTTTGTGGTACCATAGTTCGATTTCATACTTTATTTAATGTTACCAAAACGGCCACAAATTAACGATTAGTAAAAAGATTTGATAAATATTTTAATTGATAAAATTATTTTTTACTAAGATTTACTTTGATTATCCTTTTCTAATAAATTAAATGTATAATGTTAACTGTGTTTTTTTCTGTTTTTTTTT
>CABFOW010002380.1:42517-103945 GCA_902141385.1 Timema californicum
TCGCCGTGTATCGTGCGTGAGACAAGTGACTTTTGTTATCCTTGTAGACTACTGTGTTAATGAACATTTTTGTGACTGTCTTTTAAATATTTGAATAGTTATTAGGTGTTTTATAGTTGTTAATTTGTTTATTTAATTTACTTATATTTTTATGTGTTCTATTAGTTTATTAATTTACAGACTTGATTAAGACTCTTTTTATTTTATTTTATGACTTGTTTAGTTGTAATTAGTTTATATGTACAGTTAATCGGTGTGTGTACGTAGTGATAATTTTAATAATTAAAACTCTGAATATTCCGTGGGCATTTTCATTCGTGTTTGGTCGGCAGCATACCCCAATATCTCTAAAAGAACTCGTGACTCACACGTCCACGTGTGAACGGCCTGTGACCCTCCCAGGTCACGTGCGCCCCCCACGTTACAATATATATATTCAATTTTAAGAGGACATGAAATTTAAGGAAGTTATTTTTGTCCTAGCTCTTTCATTGCTAATTTTATAATTCGTGTTCCTTTAGAAAGTATATACATCTATTTTGGCATAATAAACTTGCTAGACTTCTTTTAGAGAAATTCTACATGGAATAAAAATAAATCAAAGTCAAAAGAGAATGTGTTGAAATATTTCAATAAAATAGCCATCCTCAAATCATTTGGTTTGCATACAAATATCTGATTGTCCTGGTTTGCTAATTGACATCTTATTATTTGGTTGGTAAAACTACTTGGTCTTCAACAGTGAAAGCAGAACCTATATGGTGTACGGAGGCCGGGGAAATTAGACAAATCATTTAAAATCAATAGGGGTTAAGGAAGAGGCAGGCTTTGAAATCGGGATGCCCCAATAAAATATCTGTAGTGGTCCCCCGTAGAAATATTTTGTAAGTTGGATACCTATAGAAGCTATGTGGAGCTTTTTTTAGTTATAATTGGAGTTCAATATGTCCGTTTCCAACACACAACCAAACAATTATGTTTTATATTTGTGAGTGCCATGGGTCTTACTACTTTTATGGGTTGTCTTCAAATTACACAATTTTAAAAACACACTAAGTAAAACACCCGGGAGGAAACCATTATTAAATATATTTATTTAATCGAAGAAAATTGTATAAGGCACATACATGAAATTTGTTCTTACTTACTGAATGGAATTGGGAACTCAAAAGTTAATTGCTACACCTACAAAAGTACACCACCTATTCTTATCTTAAGCTAGTTCTATCCAGTCCACCCCACTACACCCTATCCCTATCTTGAGATAGTTCTAACCAGTCCACCTCATTACACCCTATCCTTATTTTGAGATAGTGATATCCAGTCCACCTCATTACTCTATCTTGAGATAGTTCTATCCAGTCCACCTCATTACACCCTATCTCTATCTTGAGATAGTTATATCCAGTCCACTTTATTACACTCTATCTATATCTTGAGCTAGTTCTATCTAGTCCACCTCATTACATCATATCTCTATCTTGAGATAGTTATATCCAGTCCACCTCATTACTCCCTATCCCCAGCTTGATCTAGTTCTATCCAGTCCGCCTCATTGCATCATATCTCTTTCAGGTCCATTATAATGTTATCCTCCTACCTGCGCCTAGGTCTTCCCAACGGTCTCTTCCCCTTAGGTTTGCCAGACAATACTCTGAACCCGATTCTAGATTCTTCTGTTCGTGCTGCATGTCCTTAACAATGCCTTGTGATGGGTACATGGTGCGTAACACATATGTATGTATCCTTCCCATTCCCCATTATATTCATACCGGTTTGGACCAAATATCTTGATAAGCACCTTGTTTTAAACACTCTTAGTATCGTCATGTAAGGTAAGAAATCATGTTTTACAACCATAGAAAACAACCGGTAAAATGATGGTATTGTATATTCTGAGTTTTACATTCCTTAACAGCAGGCTAGAGGTTAACAACTTACTGACTGAATAAAATGATACATTTACCGAATGCATTATTTTCTTAATTTCCACTCTTATATTGTTATTGCTAGTTAACATTGTTCCTAAATGTTCACAATATTTAAGCTTATTAAATGATATGTTACTCACAGTAATTTCTAAATTATCATCCTCAATCTGTGCTCTCTGTGTGACCATATAGGCAGGTTTTTCTGCAATCACTTCTAAAACTATTTCCTTACTAACTTCTAATAAAATTTCTGCATTTTCTTGACAATTTCCTTACCATAACTTACAAAGCTAAATCACCTGCAGACCCTAGTAGTTGAATTGCACCATTTTATGTCACTCCTTCTATACACTCTTGTACAGTGGTGGCTAGAGAGTATTTTTTATTAAATCAATGTATTATTAATTTAGTTTATAATTTATATGTTAGCATTGTGCTACATAAAGTACAAGGTTATTTTTTATTGTTTAATGGGTGTGTTATGTGAATCCAGAAAATGTCAGCTGACGATCAGTAATATTATGTGCATCAGTGATGTCAGGCTGCATTAATTAAGTGCAAAACTTATTTCGACAAATGGTTGATAATCTTTGTATTTGTGTGCATTGCAATCCATATCACCTAGATCTAGTTTTGGTGGATGTACCGTCAAGATTAGACATTGTAGGCTACACATTTGTTTTATAATGGGCTATCTTATGCCTTTCAATCTGTGTCTATTTTGTGTCATCGAATGTTTATTGGCACCCAAAAGGATCCTTATTCTTGAGAACAAGCATTGGAAATACCTCTTCAAAATGATACATGTTGGATATGCAATTACAAGAGAGTTATTTACTTTGAAAAAGTTTTACTTCAACTAACGCAACAATAGAAGATTTTTCAAAATAATATAGCGATAAAGAAGCATCATATACCAAGGGCTACAAAGCCAGTTTTGTAATTTCTGTATTATGTTTGCTTTGAAGATATTTTAAAAGATTATGTAACTATAAAATGGGTCATTCCTGCTACTTCAGCAAATATTTGTGAATTTTAGGTCAGCTCAAATAGTAATAAATGCAGTGATTCAAAGAAAAACAATCTGACAAATAATTTCATTTTATATGGATGTAATCCCGTGGAAAATCAAACTACTATGATATACCAGATGTATCTAGATCTGGGAAAACAGTAGCCCCTTACAAACTAATGGATTAATGGATATTATATCTTCAACCTCAACAGAAAAATCAAGAAGTCACAACCCACCAGTGGTAGAAAGTGGTAAACTTAATATAGTTGAGATCATTGTCCAAATTGTTGGTGTATTGGAAAGTAGATTCATTAAGAATTACTTTGTAATTTATATAATAAATGCTTGTCGCCCTGGTATGAAATGCTTCTACATGCAAAATCCATACAATCGTTTCCCGAAAAATAATGAGTTTTCCCGCACTTGGGCTAATTAAATTCCAAATTATGCTTAGCTATGAACACCTTTATCAATAAAAATTATTACTCAAAGATATTTTAATGATCTAACCAAATGGAAGTTGTTTTTCCTAGCCCCTGCATATTTCTCACATTCTCGCTAAAGCTAGCTGTTTTCTCAGTAGCTTGTGAAAGAAGTTTTTCAGCCATGAAAAGGGCTACAACTTAGCTTGAGATCGACAAAGACGAATAGACTGGTCCATTGGAAGATGAATGCACATTTTCTGATTTTGTAAGTCGTAGAACCATTCATTTTTATATAAACTGATACTCCGAAAACTATATTTTGCCTCTATTTGTAAGGGAAAGCATGATCAAAAAGTCATTTTATGTAGTCGTTTTTTCAATCATATCCCTATCCTGACTACTTCTGTCATTTCAGTGTGCCTTCTATTTATTTTACGTTAGTGCCATACATAAAAGTAGTACAAGTAAACTGTTTTACGGGTATGCAATCCTATTATGAATGCCGAATCTATTAATAATGTACAGGATCGACAGATTGTTATCAATATTTAAGACTAACGAATTTCTATATATTTATGTCTGGGGCGTGTAGTTCTAAATTTTGAAAATATCCAATAAGTTACATCAACCTGTACCCTTCCACGCGTAACTGTCAAACATACCTACCACAATTAGCTTAACAAGTTTTTGGTCATCCCAAACTTAACTAATATTTAATATAATGTGTTTATTTTAAGTGTATCATAAGCTTTTATAAAATCTATATATGATAACTGATTTACCATAATGATGTATTCCCACTTTTTCCTAATATTTGCTGAATAGTAAAAATATGATCCGATTTTGTTCTGTTTTGTAGAAATATAACCTGATGATCTCCAACTATTTCCTTAGCTTATGGCATCAATAGCATTACAATTATGTTGGATAACATTTTGTTGCATGTTGGTATTAGTAAGATACGTATATAGTTACTACACTCGGTTTTATCTACCTTTTGAAAATGGGTATTATTATACGTACCTTTCATTCTGCTTTTAATACACCATGGTTTCATATTAAACATAACAGTTTATTAATTTTTAATAATAGCATTTGACTACCTCCTTCATTAACTCTGTTGGAATTGAATCTATACCTGAATCTTGATGATTCGTTAACTTCTTAACAACTTCTTTGCCTTGACAATGGGAGTAGTGGTTTAGACATAAGGAAGTTGATATCCTCACCAAATTCGGATCCCTCATGAACATTCAAAGTATGACTGAAGTGATCGTTACATCTACTGAAAACCATACTCGTACCTGCCATTAAATTACTAAAATCATTTTTCACTAAATTAGCCTCAACCTGATAACTTTTCCAACATCCGGTAATACCTAAATATAGTTCTGTAAAGGCCCTATCCTACTTCTGACAAATCTTTGTAAGGTCACTACTTTTATTTGGTTGCTTGGTAGCCAACCCTAACTACAACACTGCCGCGGCACCGTAGGGACTTACACGGTTGGGATGGACCCCGCGTGGTAGGGGTTGGGATGGGTGGTTCGTGGGGAGTGAGACTTGAGAGTTAGTCCATTAATGTATATTTATTAATCTATTCAGATGACTAAACTACTACATAAGTAACCGGGTAGATCTCCCGTGACTAGGGAGCAGGCATGATAGTGGGACTCGCAAACCTTCATCTAGACTCACGATCGACCCTCCGGAGGGGATACACCACCAGATAACCTTTTATTCCGTCGTGTAGTCGGTTGTGCTAGATACCGACCAACATGCAGTCTGCATGGCTCCAAACACTAATCAAGGTGTTATTATATCACCTAAACTGCTGATCTAAATCTCTCACCAGCCAGGAAGGTCCATCGGTTGTACCGTGCTCACTCGTCAACAGGATGCAAGCTATAGGAGATATATGTTATTATCAGCAGGATGGCAACCCAACACTCTTGACTTCCAAGGAAATGTACAAACGTGGGTTAACCTCTTGCCAAAATAAACCTTAAAATAATTATGCTCTTACGATTCCCTGATGATATAAATTTTGCTATTTCGTTAACTTCACCCTTTAAGTAATCTATTTTTTGTTTCTGAATATGGCATTGTCATTCCTTTTTACATTACTGTATAATTATTTTTTAACTCAGTTCAATAGGATTTTATCACCGATGCAATTTTGCTTCTCTCCCCCCTCCATTAATTTTGAACATTTGTTGTCAATCCTTGCTTTCTTCCTACTCTTTTTGCAGAGACCTACGTGACTCTTTGCTACATCTTTAATATTATTCCTGACAATTTCCCACTGTCCCTGGATGAGCGTTAGCATTCCAAACTGGTGAGCACTCTAGTGCAGCAAATCTATTTAAAACTTTAATTTAATATATAATTCTATATTCTTCATATGTCAATTTCTCTACATAATATATTTTTAGCTTACAAGACAGATTTTCCTTTTTGTTACTGACGCTCGTTTTCTAAGTTTTGCTACTAACAAAGAGTGGTCTGAATCGCAATCTGCATCCCTGTATAACCTGACATCCAGTAAATTTTTTTGACGTATATTATCTATCAGCGAGTGATCTATTTGATAAGGTGTAATCCCACTTGGGGGATCTTTATATTTGTGATTATTGTTATGTTTGAAGCAAGTACTTGTTATCCCTAGTTTGCGGCTTCGGGGGTAGCTGGTTTATGTCTCGATGAAGTGTCGTCTCTGGGTGACGTTGTGTTCAGACACATATAGGTAGGGGTAGGGAAAATGTCGACGAGAGTGTCCTGGATACGTTAATCACGGTGGGAAAGAAGGATGTCCCAGAAACATGAGTCATGGTGGAAAATGATTAAGTCCCGGCAACGTGAGTCGCGGTGGAACATGAGGAAGTTCCGGCAACGTGAGTCAAGGTAGGGAGAGAGGCTGATGGGTCTTGACAACATGAGTCGCGTTGCGAGGTAGGTAGACAGTCCCGGCAGCGTTAGTCATGGTGGGAGGTAGGGTGATGATCCCGGTAACGTTAGTCAAGGTGGGAGGTAGATTATGGCCCCGGCAACGGGAGTCACGGTGGGAGGTAAAGAAGCAAGAAGATATTAGATAATATTGTTCTTTCTAATTATTGATAATTAATTGTTCTCCTTCGAAAAGGTGGCACACCGAGTTGGGTAGCCACTCACCAAATGCTTTCTGAGTGAGAAACCACCGTGTTAAATACCCTCCACTGCTGCCTGGCCTTGCCCAATGGGATAAAATGGGAGTTCACATTGGCGCCTGAGAATGTGAGAGACAGTGGCCACCAAGCGAGCTAGTAGAAAGAGGAGTTTTCGCACTCGCATTTGCATATTATCATGCTCTGATACACCCTGAAGGGGAGCACGAGAGCAAATTCCAACACGTACCAACCAATTGGTCACACTGTGTGGTTTGGGTTTCTAAAAAAAACGTATTTTCGCATTTCGAGAAGTTTTTGAAACAAAGAAAAGCATATTATTAATATTGGTGGGGAGAAAAGTACTTGGGAAACCAAATAAAGGTTTTTAGAGTTACGTGCGGAGACACTACTTTATGGAGGTCTGGGCAAGAGCCTCCCGAACCACTGTTTGACACTTCTCGTTTATCCGAGCCGGGCTTTGGGACGTTGGTGACACCCTCTAGGGTCGATGACGTAATTCCCAAGCTCCTGGATAAGAGGATTGGTGGCACTGGGAAGTCTGCCGTAGAAGGACTGTGCCAGCTTCCGGAAGTGGTCCTTGATGGTGGTATATCCAGGTCATGATGCAGATTCACATTCCGAACGTTCCAAGGTGCGTCCACAATGATACTCAGACACCTGCTCTGGAACGTCTGTATCTTCCTCATATATGTGTCCGCCACGTGGCCCCAAGCAGGACGCGCATAGTCGAGGATCGGCCTGAGCAACTTATTGTACAGAGTCAGACCGTTCTTTGTAGACAGGGCGCTACGCCTGTTAAGCAGTGAGCCTTGCCTCGTCTTGTTAAGTTTCTCAGTGCAGTTTAGTCGCCAGGTCAGTTTGGTGCCCAGCATAAGTCCCAGGTACTTAGCACTGTTCACCTATATGATCTGCTCTCCAAACAGCCGGAGTGGGGCTGGCCTGTAGAACATTCTTTTCCATAGGAAGAGCACTGTCATGCTCTTCTCCACGTTAATACTTGTTCTCCAGGTGGTCAGCCACCCCTCCAACTGCGTCAGGTGCTTTTGGAGTTGCCTCTCTACCAGCTGCCCTCGCCATGACTCAGCTACTAGAGCCATGTCGTCCTCATAGAATGCCAACATGGTGTCTGGGGATTTAGGAATGTTGTTCACATACAGACTGAAGAGCACCGGGCCCACGAGGGAACCCTAAGCCCGGATGGTTCTGACTTGGGAAGTGGCGTTCTAAGGTAGTGGAGAAAGTGTGGTGGGATAGATAATATTGTAAAACCTTAACTAGGTGGAAGGACATGTTCAGGGAGAGGAGTTTGAAAAGAAGACCTTCGTGCCAAACACAGTCGAAGGCCTTTGCCACGTCGAGAAAGACAGCACCAGTCAGCCTGTTGATGTTGAAGTTCCTAGTGACCTGTTCCACGAGCCGGACGAGTTGGTGATACGTAGAGTGTCCCACCCGAAAGCCAAACTGTTCGTCCACCAAGATGCAACCTCGCGAACATGTTGGGTCAGTCTCGTCAGTAGAAGTCTTTCGAATATCTTGCCCTGACAGACAAGTAAGCTTATCTGTCGGTAATACGAAGCTAGAACAAAGTTCTTACACGGCTTATGAAAGCAGAGGAAGTTGTCGTGCTTCCAAAGCTCGGGTAAGTGACTCAGGAGCAGGGCGGCATTAAATAACTCCACGAGGAAGTCAATCCACTACAAGGGCAGCTTTATGAGGACCGCGTTATTGATACCGACGCGTCCGCGGGTCTTGTTTAGTCTTAGAGCGGCTAACACCCACGACATATCTGTCACCTCCATGGTTTCAGGTTAATACAAGTGTCTATATGAGACCGCACCGATGACCTGAGCCACGTGCGCAATGTGCGCCGAGTCTGACAGGTCGTCAGTTGGTACAAATTGTGCCTATAATATTTCAATGAGAGCATCGGCCTTCTGGTTGGAGTTCGACACACCGTTATGACCCACAATAGATGGCCTTGGTGGGGGACCCGAATAAAGTTCCTCGTCATGCGCCACATGGAGCTGTCCTGCACGCACAGGCTCTCAACCTTGTCCTTCTAGACACTGTTCCGGTATTCTTGGACTATCTCGTGAACCGCATGGACCTTGCGGCTCCAGTTGGCCTTGTCTACCGGGTCCCTCGAGATTTACCAATTCTTCCTCAGCCAATCTTTCTCCCGGACGTGCCTGAGGATAGAATCGGTCAAAGAAGCCTGTGGCGCCCTCCTAGGGTGGTGCCTGGTGCCTAGGTGTCGAAGCTTCGAGCGACCCTTTATGGCGGAAATTATGAACTCCGCACCGCAATCGATCTCCACTGCTGTTCGAAAGGTAGGGGTGGGTCCCAACCTCCTTCGCAACACATTCGTAAGCCTGCCCCAGTCAGTGCGATTTAGGTTGGGTTTTTCGGGGTGTCTATGAAGGACACCGCGCGTCCCAGGTTCACAAGAACAGGGTTGTGATCCGAGTCTAGCTCAGCTAGAGACTTCAGCACCAACCGCCTTCTGATCCCTCTGGAGACAACGAAGTTTAGGAAGGGCCGGAAGCCACCAGGCCGTGTAGAACTATGACGTCGCGGAGCAATCCGCCGCGAGCACACATAATCCTAGAGCCCCATGAAGGGCGCTTAGCGTTGAAGTCACCACGGATTAAAACAGGCGTGGTACCTCGAAGCAGCACCTCCATGTCAGCCTCCGTAGCCTGGTCGAACCGGCGGTAGGGAGGGAAGTAGATGGAAATGAGACGCACTGGGCTAGTCGAGGTCACCAGTTGGATAGCCGATGCTCCCATGTGTTGGAGGGGAGGAAGGTAGATGACGTGATGGCCAAGGCCCCTCTGGACCAGGACCGCCGTCCCACCACGATGGCAGATGAACTCTGCTAACGAGAACCTCATTGCGGAGCGCAAGTGGGTTTCTCCCAACAGCATTACATCGACACGATGCTTTGCCAGGAAACTTTCAAGCTCAGCCTTATTCCCCGCGACTCCGTTGGCGTTCCCGAGTGCGACCGTGAGCTCCTTCAGAACTGGAAGTCCTCTATTCGGGTGCACTGCCATGAGAGACCAGGTAGAGGATGATGTGCTCCATGACCAGGTGGCCACGGTTACTCCTCGGAGACTCCTGGACCTTCCTCAGGAGACTCGATGTAAAGTCCCATGGGTCCAGTCCCGGAATACCCTTGAGTAGTTCAATGCTATTTTTGAGCTTTGTGGCATCATCCTTGGGTGTGAGAAACGGGTCGGGTGTGGGGGTGGCAGGGGTAAAAATGGTAGGAGTTGGGAGTGGAAGGAAAGGTTGGGAAGAGTGCAAGGTGGCAGGTGTGGAGGTGGGAGTTAGGATAGGGAGATGAGCGGTCTTGGGTGGGCCTTCGACCGAAAGGGTAGAACTGGATGCCACCAGTTCAGGTTTGGTGGCTTTGGCAGGTGCCTCAGCCTGAGGTGGAGGTGTATCTCTCTTTGACAGAACACTGGCGAAAGATTGCACCAGTGGCTTTGGTGTTGGAGCAGGAGTCACTGTCACCCTCCGTCCCGCAACGTACCCCGAGGGCTTCTGGCCTTCACTTAGCCCATCCGTCCTCCATTCTTGGTCATTGGAGACACACACATTTCCTGCCGTCCGCAAGGACCTGTACTTGGGACAACCCCGCCACGCCGAGGAGTGAGCTCCTGAGCAGTGCAGGCACTTCGGGGGAGATCGTCTCTCCTCCGGGCACCCGCCCCTCTCGTTGTCACCCCCACAGAACCCACACCTAGGGTTAGCGCGGAAATCCCTCCCCACATGCCCAAACCGGAAACAGTTCTTGCACTGAACCGGGCCGCCTGGAGACTTGTACTTCTCCACCTTGACGCGGAGCCCGCACAGGACTGATATGGAGTACAGCCTTGCGGTGTGCTCCCCGGGCGTCAGAGAGACAACGAAGTTCGGTAACCGCTGCCTTTCTCCGGTCTTCTGATCCCGCTTCCATTGGGAGAGCATCTGTGTGTTGGATTTCACGGGGAAGACCATCTCAACCAGCGCTTCCTGGATGTCACCAGGATTTGTCCGTATCAGGAGTCCCTTCACCACGACCCTGACCAGTCGCTCCCGTCCCAGCTCGTAGGACCAATGCTGGATCCCCAAGCTCGGCAAGAACTTCTGGAGGGCGCGGTAATCTTCCTCCGACCCGGACTGAAGACGCACTCGGTCCTCCGGCTGCCTGACCACCTCCACAGGCCCACCAACCTTGGACCGGATGTCCCTCGCCACCTTGGAGTAGTCCTCCACATCACACAAAATTATGGGAGGGATCTTACCCTTAGCTTTGCCAGCTGGCCCAGAGCCACTAGTACCAGGCTGGGGTGAGGCACGGCTTGCGTTGGTACCCGTAGTTTTCCGCCACTTCCCACCTTTACCCAGCGCTGGCGCACCCTGGCCCGGGCCGCCGCTGTCCTCGCTCTCATCACCAGAGCTGCCGCTTAAATGGTTAGGGTTGCCCCCAAGCAGCTTCCTGGTGTTGTCGGCCTTCCCCCTTCGGCGGGGTTTTACGGTCCGAAATCCTTCCGACTCATCATCGGACCCCTGGCTCGACTCCTCACGCATCAACGGGAGGTCTGGTCCTGAAGACAGTCCTTTCACGTCCACGGATTCGCACAAGCTGTCAACACGCACAAAGCGTGTGACCCGGTCTTCCGAGTCTGAAGAAAAGTCAGCTGGGCGTTTCTTGCCTACCAACACCCCTTGGCGGGAGGTGTCGGAGTGGACGCGGGTTTTTGAGACCCTTGCGATAACGCTTGCGTCTATGCCGCTTACAGTGGTATTTACCGGCGAAGGGCGGCTAGGCTCCCCCTGGTCAGGGCTTCCGTTAGCACCGTTAGGTTTCCATCCATCGTGCTGGCGGGAGCTTTCGCCATCCTCCCCGGTTTGCGGGCTGTCGGCCCTAAAATGGTCCTCCAGCACTGTTTGGCCATCAGCGGCACGCTCACTTCCTGAAGTCGGAGGGACTCCGCTGGGCTCGCCCGCATCGGCATTGCTGCCGACGCTTTGAAGGGGGCCGGCACTGTCCTTCGATTTGAGGCCCGAGGGTTCAGTACCAGAAGCCCCGGTGGATCTGCGAGTGGCACGCGCGCCTCCGGTAGCTGGAGGGGCCCCGCTGCCGTCACCTTAGCCGAATGCGCCCACCTCGCCGGTAGTTGGCGAGGTCACGCTGGCCGTGATTTTGGCCCTAGAAAGGGCTGAAACATCATCAGAAGGTGACGTCGGTCGGGTGTCGGTAGCAGCACGCTCACCTCTGGTATCTTGAGGGGCCCTACTACCTTCACCCGCTTGGCTGTTTAGTGAGCCCACCTCCCCGGTAACTTGGGGGATCACGACAGCCTTGTTGGCCCTAGAAAGGGCCGATTTGTCGCCCAAGGGCGACTCTCACCCCCCTCGGCCAGCGGTACGCTCAGCTCCGGGAATTGCAGCGGCCCCGCTGGCTTCAGCAGCTACCACCGGCTTGTTGCCCCTCGAAGGGACAGCTGCCACTAAAGCTCGGGGTCACGGCCGCCAGGCGTAAGGTACCTGCCTGACGTACGGTGGCAGGGACGCGCTCTGGGCCCACGCACGCTTCATATAAGTGTTCATTAGACTGTCTTTGCCACCTCCCGGTACTGATAAGTCTCCGAAAATCCGGTCGGGGTGCCTCCTCGGGGCGGCCCTGGGCAATGTGTCCGTATGGTGGTGTGCGGGCATAGCTAAGACCCCGACAGGTCATATGCATGTGAGGAGTGGGGCTCCTGTACATGCACTAAGTGGTTGGTAGTGCGTAGTCGCGTTGCGGGGATAGCTGGTCAGGACACCTCCACGAGGTCCCCGCTGGGCAACTCCGGATGGTTAGTCTCGGAGAGATGGTGAGGAAGCGGCAGAAGGCCAAGTTTGGGGAAGTATGTAAGAAAAGTTGGGGAGAAAGTGGAAAAGGGGAGGCAACTGTCCGGAGGCTGAGTTTCTGACTCCCTCGAGATTGGGCGATCACTATGAGGGGCCAACTCCTACCCTCATCCGGTCCCAGTGAGGGGGGGATTTTCCCAAGTAGCCCAAAGCAGGTCTAGCATGGGAGTGCTGGGCCTGGATTTTCGGGTGCCTTAGTAAACCGGAACAATACTCATGGACTTCAGTTCATGTGCGCCGAAAAGTTCCCGCCCCGATGGTAACAGTGGTTGCACTGCGAAAGGCTGAAAAGCCAACATGCGGTGTAGTTGGAAGGTCCCCTTCTGGGGGGTCTCTGAGAGATCGGAGCTAAAATGGAATAACAATGCCGCTAAAGCTCCCGCCTTTGGGCTTGTGGCGGACTTTTTACCACCCGGCATGAGCTCCTTCCTGACCGGAGGAGCCTTCAGTCCCCACGAAGAGGGTGGTTGGCGTTGGTCTGTGAAATTAGGGAGTAGATATGCAAGCGCCGAGCAGTGAGACACAACATAATTTTCACAATGAGGTTCTCAAATATGTCAAAATGTATCTATCCTCATCAATCATTATCCTTACTGACAATATGCCATATTTATTTTCCCATTGTGGGTGTAAATAATTCTTACTTATCTATATTTGAATTGAAGTCACATATCACAATTTTTATGGGATAGTTTGGAAACTGGTCATAGAGGGGCTCTAGCGCCTCATAGAAATTATCCTTTGTCTTCTGTAGGACAATGTACATTGATGATGAGCGTGTTATTCCATATCCCTGCTACCACTATAATTTACATCATATTATTAACGAATTGTATGTCCTTAATCGCTGAAATACTCTTTCCGCGGGTAATAAATCTTGTGCCTGAGCTATGAGTGTCCTTTACTCTATTAAAAATACGTATTCGCCAGATTATACACTACCATATCCTGACCATATAACCTCTTGCATAGTCACAATATATAATACAAATCTACTTAATTCATCAATCATCGAGTGTAGTGCCCCCGGCCTAATACAAGCTCCTAACATTCCAAGTCCCAGTCCTAATATTTTTCCTAGCTTCTCTATCCCATGATTTCCCGAAGTAGTTCCCACCTGGAGATCCGATTGGGGAACTATTTTATCTCCGAAATATTTTACTCAAAGAACAGCCATGGCAAACTTTTGGATGTTTCTTAATGGGATTAATTTTATGGTGAGAGCTCATCGTGCCCACGCCCAACTACCAAGCTGGAGGAACCCCCTCTCTCCCCTATCAGCTTCTGCCACTGCTTATTCAACATATCAGCAGATCACCTTCATATCCTCTAGCCGCAACCTGAGGACGTGCTGTACAATAGATAAAAGAAAAGAGACCCATGAAATAAAAAGTTTAGCCTAAGGTCTTAAATACAATTCACAATGCTCTGTTATCAAATATCGAATTGCTCAAAATAACGAACTTAGGTAATAGTCATATTCTATATTCTACTCCCATAATAGCTTTAAATAAATATTCTAATTTTTGACTAAACTTTTGTATAATCTATTTTAATGAAATTACACTTTATGATTTATATTTTCAAGTCTATAACAGGAGGGGCGAGCAAACTGTTTCCATGGGAACATTGTCCTTCTGCTACACCTCACGCCTCTTCTCGGTTGCGGTTCCACTGGTCTGCATATTATTATGTTGCTGGCATCTGAATATTGTATTAGGAACAACAATTTTAGAAAACATACAAAACTTGTAACAAATCATCAAATTAGACCTACCCAGAAGATGAGCATTATTGATGCGTTCCTCCTCAGCGTCTTGTCCTCCAGTTTGCATCTCCCAGCCTACTTGCTTTCGACGCTTCTCTCTTAGGGCCCCCAGCTTTCGCCGGGCCAACCATCCACGAACATATCGCTGTATTGAGATTGCCTGAACAAAGTATTAAACTTAAAAGCATTATAACAGCTCAATTAAATTTTCTTTCCAACAAAACAACAAAATATTCAGTCCCATTTTGTGGTTCAAAGTGTAGATTATTAGTTTCAAAATGTGTCCTATTACGTTAATATTAAATAGTATTACTATTTAATAAATTCTTTAGCGTGTATATGTTGGCTGCAAAGCCCTAAAACGGCAAATGAACGGAATTTTTGCTCAATCCTAAGATTAGTCATTTTAAAATGACAAAAGCCAGAAGTTTCAATTTCGGACTTTGGCAATCTCCAAACAGCCAAACCTAGACTTGTGTAATTAATAAACGACTAAAGCTTGAAATATCATTTAAGTTCGTTACTCGAACAAACTGATGAGGTGGCGCTCGAGTACCATTGACAATATTATTAGTCAGAGCAAGCCAATTGTTAGGTGTGTACATATAGTTTCTCTTTTAACCAAATCTGCTGTGTGTGAACACGAGTTTAACTTGAAATTAAATGGTCAGATCCAGAAAGTTGGGTCGAATAATACATTCTTGGTTAATCCCGATAGGTACAATAAATTAATATCCAGAATAAAAGCTTCTCTATTTAAAAAATAGAACTGGAGAGCCACTAACATCACTGGATTTGAATCACCGCTTCTCCGCTTAGATATAAGAAGTGGCGAGTGCAGTAAAAGGAAGGGTATAGTGTGAGTTGTAAGATTGTGAATCTGATAATACCCAATGGATATGTTATACAAGACATGAAAGAGATACTCAAGTTTAACAAATCAGCTTATTATATTCAAAACAAGACGGAAATAATACAAGTAGTAAGATGTAATAATATACCAAAAATGCAATTGTTTTCTGTTATGAATTATTTGAGTAACCAGAGACATTGTTGTCCCATACATACGGTGACCATAATTCTTTTTAGAAAAAACAGGACATTAAAATATATTACACATACGAGTAGCATGGTGGGCGACGTGCGTGTATAACTTATGTATAAAGTAGATAAAAGAAAAATAATAGAGATAGAGAAATAAAAATAGTTTAAAGATAAAACCATTTATTAAAATTCACTTTTGAATACTAGTTTAAGAGAGCGAGTTACATAAAGTCAAAACTATATACATAAAGTATTAGATTGGCTTTTATTATTGTGTAGTCTTTTTGTAAATAATACTTGTGCCTAAAACTTCTAAAAAAATAACTTTCAAAAATAAATATTTTAGGACTAATCACCGGTACAAACCCATTGGTAAATAAAACATAGCACTACAGTACTTAAAAAATTCAATATAGAGAAAGTGAATTTTAAAATAACAATTTAGGAATTATTTGTGCCGGCTTTTGCTTCATAATCATAACATTCTTATTTATCTGACCTATGAATTGCTTTTAGAAACTTATCTTTATATTTCAGGTATTGGAACATTTCCATACAGGTTTCGTCAAAATTGGTGTAGAGCTGCATCACACCCTTTAATGTCTCAATACTCACTTGGATTTTTTCACTCCCCCAGTAGTTATTTATTATTGAAAAAAGTCTATCAACTGAAGAACTCGTGGCAGGCAGGCAAAGTATAAACTCACATAGCAACTGCAGGTTTTTAAGAGGTTGAAGTTTGTTGTTCATAAAAGTAAACACTTCCAACCACCTAGTTTGAATAGGAATTTTACTCTCATTCCACTCAGGAATTTTGTCCCCAGCTGGAAAGTTTGTTAATGCTGTAATTTCGTCAAAAAGACCATCTTCATCTACAGTAGAGCCAATGGTATCTTTGAAAGCTTCATACGAAGCCAGCACCTCCCACGTAACTTGCTCATGTAATCTGACCCATTCAAAAAGTTTTAATTGTTGGAGATTAGCAGTCCATTTTTCTAACTATGCAATTTAACCCGAGTAGAAAGCCTTAGCTTCTGTAGAAAAATCACTTTTGTAATTCACCTCTCTGTTTCAATACTGCTAAGACAGCTTCCTACATTCACTGGCAAGAATACAGCATTTTCCCTGCTTTTAAATCTCTCAAGCAGTTCAAAATATTCTAGTGCGGCATCAGTCTGCAGAAAGACCAACACACTTTTCCACTAAATTTAATGAAAACAAGGTAGAGTAAACGTAGCTATGTAACTGCATAAATGTTTCCCCAGGAAGGTCTTGCAGTTCCAGAAGCTTGACTTTTACTCCCTGGGTACAGTCAAAGTATCGTACAATCAATAGCACTATCTTAAAGTTATGGTGATTGGAAGAATCAATCATAACGCTGAAATGATGTGCTGTTCCTAAATCAATATTCAATCTCTCCGGGGCCTCCTTCGCTAAAAAGTTTTTTACAATTGCGGGCTGAGGAGAACTTCGGGTTCAAACATACCTGCTACCAGCTTCGACGTACAGTCAAGGGAACGAAAACTCTGCATACGTTTAATTGTATGATATGCAAAAGCACCCTCTTTGGCAGCCAAAAGAAAATTTTCAGAAGTTAATACGTTTTTTGTCGAGACAGCTGAAGACAAAGAAAACAAATTAAACCCGAAAAAAGGGTACGGGTAAGACATGAAAAACGGTAGGCTAGGTGGTATTATCACACAGAGCTAATAAAGAAGTTCTAATCTTGTTCGAGAGAGCGCAGCACATGTGTAGCGTTTTGCCAAATGCCCATGGATGATGTTCCTTGTGCTGGCGCTGTTCAATTCAAAATATTATTTTATCTTACTTCAAAACGAAGTATTTTTGGAAGTACTTGGTTTAAAAAACAGTACCTTTTGCTGTACTATCGCATGCCCTGTAGGACAGCAGGACATCACCCCAATAAACAGTACTGTACTGCAAAAAACAGTACGTATGGTCACCGTACCCATACAGGAGCGTTTGGTATGAAGCACTTTAAGACCCTTGGCACTGTCGAGTGCAAGTCTAAACCCTACTTTGTGGGCTGGTGGGTGGGAGGGGGAAAGGCGTGGCGTGGCTCCACAACTGACCAAAGTATCCTTCCACGCCAACAAGAACAGATGGATCACGAAAACCGTAGATGGTGCCAGCTACCGGATATGTCTTGCGGAAAAATTAAACATTTAGAAATATAAGTTTTCTTGAGAATGAATGAAATTTTATAATAATATTTTCAACACCTCTTCTAAGATAATGTATCAATGTTTATTAGGTGTTACATTTTCTTATTTTTTGTTACTCATCCGGCAGTTTTCTATTGAAAAATGCCAGAATTATTGATATCTGATCACTGTTAAAATTATATAGTAAGTGCGTATATAAAAAGTATAACTTAATCAACATGCTTCTATTCTTGAACAAACCGTTTACGAAAAGAAAATTGCAAAACATTAAAAATTCTAGAAGATAACTGTTTGTTCCCATGGCTCTGCATTTCAACGCCAAATGAAAAGTACAAATCGCCTTAAATCGTCTTGCAACCAAGACTATTATAATTGGGTCTTAATTAGATAAAGGAGTAACTCGTTAAAGATGAACAAGCACAGATTCTATAACTAAAGGGTGTTGCCTGAATGCAACAATAATTTAAGTTGGATGGAACTAGAGAGTTAAGGTTATGCAACAATACACAACACTAGTAGAGCTTTATTGCTACATGACTTTAACTTAGTAAGAACGGATTAGAACAATAGCTAAACAATACCTAAATCTGTAATGTTCTAGTTTCAAGAGTTACCACGTTGGTGGTTAAGCGGGCTAGCTAGCGTGATTTAACTCCCTAATGAGTTACAAGATTAAAAGGTTAAGTTCCTAGAACTGGAACTATAAGTTTACAAATAGTTAAAGGTGAGTTACCGGGAATCTGGGCTGTAGGAATACTATGGCCGTTCTATTCCTCATTAGTACTGCCAGGTCATCCAATAGTATATTTAAATTTCAACACCAGTATGTATACATACTATAGCAAACAGTTAAAATAATGCAGTCCACTACTCTGGAATAGAAGCATACCCCCGAGGTAAGCTCCGTACAAAGGTAACAACAATAGAAAGATTAAAGACTGGTATCAGTCAAAGACCCAACTAGGTCATGGAACAAAGCTATATATTACCTGATCTCACCCTTTTCCCTATCTAAAAGGTAAAACCATCTGACACATGGCCACACAGTATAGGGCGTCGGGTAATCACCCAGGCACTTAAGACTATGTCATATGGACATAGCAAAATAGTTCAGAAACTCTGATATTCAATATTATGTCATATGGACATAGCAAAACAGTTTAGAAACTTTAACATTTAAGATTATTTCATATGGACATATCAAAACAGTTTAAAAAGACCCTATCTAAAATACTAAATATTAAATTAAATTATATCAGATATTACATTATCTGCAGTGAGAAGGAGAGATCGACGCGTCAAAATCGTGACCACCACATTTACGCCAACTAGTTCTTGAAGTATCCTTGGATGCTCCTTGGAAATGAATACAATGATGCTGCGAGAGGCGATGGCTTGTATAAGTGAAAGTGACAACATATAGGGGGAGGGGTAATCTTCCAGAACAACCTCAGAGAATTTAACTGCGCTTGAGTTGTCATCCACAACGTTGCGGAGCGGACCTGCATTTCATCTGAGTCTTGCAAATGAGCCAGGTGTGGCTAGTGGGTCCTCCGTTTAGGCTAGTCGTCCACTGGCTGCGTTTTTGTCAGAATTAATTCGTCAGAAATCGGAAGAAAATATTCGTCAGATTTCGCATATATGGTATCGTCTACTGGAAACGGTTGTATCAGACGCGAATCAGTCACCCACGATTTCATTTCAGGAAACAATCGTAAAATGGAAAATATAATTACTTTGGAAAATTCGTATTTAGTTAGAAGGCGACTGAATCGAAATAGAAGAAATTGTTGGACTAATAATATATTAGCGAAAAGGAATACATTGGGAGAATTCAATCATTTATTTGATGATTTAAGAGAAGACAAAAAAAAGTTTTTCGATTACTATCGAATGAATCAAGATACTTTTGAATATATTTTAAATGCCATTAGTCCATCAATAATTAAATTTTCAAATTTTCGTGAAATCATTCCACCAGAAGAACGTCTCAGTGTGACTCTAAGGTAAGTTATACAATAGTTGCAATAATACACTTTGTTTAATTTTATTCGTAACTATATAAGAACTACATTGTAGCATCATTGAAATGTGAAAAATACTGTTGTAGAGGCTGATTTTGCAATTGGGTATTTAAATGTAAAGAGGTTTCATTGTTTGTTAAGGATGCTGGAGATGGCAGTGGTGTGGATGTTGATCCTTCAGTTAAATAGTTTGACGATACACTTGGAGGTCCCTGAGAAGCGTATACTAACGGAACTCTTCCCTGTGAATGCGACATCCTGAATGCAAATTCTTCTTCTTCAATAAATATTTGCTGCAGTTTATTCCTAACTATCAGTTTTCGGTTATTCGGCACGCTCTTTAGATAAGGCAGGAGACTAATTAAAAACTGGTACTCACTATCTTCCTTCATTTTATCACTTTCAGAAAATATTTTGAGCTTGGCCTTCTCTATTTCAAGGAATTGGTCATCCACAGATTGTTTTCCTAATTTTTTACGCTTATAGATGTTAGTTGTATCTCGTTGAGGAGTTTCTTTATTTTTAGGTATACTCGATGTAGAAGGCTGCTGTTTGGTTTCATGTGGGACAGATTCTTGTGAACAAGCAATGTCTGGTGTCTCCAATAATAGCATTTCATTCACTAATTCAGAGTCGACATATTCTGACTCGTTATTGATTGCACCTTTTACAGGTAATACATTTCCATGAAGTTTCCTTCGCTGAATACTATCAGATAAAAACAGCAGAAATTTATAATACGGCCATGTGGAAATGATTACAGAATCTGCTCCATCCCCAGATTTGTGTTGTTTGGATTTTTGGAATTCTTTTCGAAAAGTGTCTCGAAGTCCTCTCCATTTCTTTTTTACATCTTCCGCTGAAAAAATTACATATTTACTAAAATCACATATTAGTAAAAAAAATTATATTCGTACACCCTATACCTGTATATAAGTATATATATCTGACTATAGTATTATATTATTTATATTACGTTTAATGTTATAGCTTTTACAATTCTTACCATATTATTAGTTTAATTATTAGTTCCCTAAACAGATATAAATATTTATGGAACTAATAATTAAACTAATAATATGGTAAGTTATATAATTATATATAATATTATATTGTTATTATAAGAAATTATATATATTTATAAATATATAATAAATATACTTAGAAACATATAAATATAGAATATATACTATTATTACGTTTTTATTATGTAATTCTCTTATTTTATTTTTATATTACGTCTAATAATGTCATTGCGTTTACAAGTCTTATCACATTATTTTAGTTATTAGTTACATTAAAATATTGTATTATAAAATAAGGCTTAAGTGTAATTTTTATAATTTTCCGTTCCCGTACCAATCCTGCTATTTTGTCTCATTCCCCGTTTCCGTCCCCCGTCCCGTAATTAAAATGCCATTTCCGTCCAACCCTATTTAGAAAATGTATTTTTATATTGAATAGTATGTAATGGCAAAATCTAAAATAAGTTCATTTTGTAGGTACTTGGCAACAGGCTCCTCGTTCAAGACATTGGGATATTCATTTAGAATTTCAGACGTTATGGTTGGAAGAATTGTTCATGAGACATGTGAGGCTATTTGGGATGCATTGCATTCTGTACATATCCCATTTCCAAGAGACGATGACATTATTTCTATAACTGAAGGATTTTGGAATAAGTGGAACTTCCCAAATTGCGTTGGATGTATAGACGGGAAACACATACGCATAAAAAATCCAAAGCACTCAGGCAGCATGTATCGCAATTATAAACAGTATTTTTCAATCGTTTTACAAGCGGTTGCAGGGCCAAATTACAAGTTTATTGCTATTGATGTAGGAGCATATGGCAAAGAAAGTGATGGTGGGGTTTTTTCGCATTCTAATCTTTCCAAAAAGCTTGAAACAGGAGCATTGGGTGTTGGAAGACAAAAATCACTACCAGGAACAAATATTTCAGTACCTCATGTTATTTTGGGAGATGAAGCATATCCACTGAAATCTTACTTAATGAGACCTTTCCCAGTATCAACACTTGGACCAACAGAAACAATTTTCAATGAGCGTCTGTCTCGAGCACGACAAGTTGTTGAATGTTCGTTTGGTATTATTAATAGCAAATGGAGACTACTGCAAAAAGCAATTGAAGTAAAGCCTGACTGTGCCGATAAAATTGTTAAATGTATATGCTTGTTGCATAACATTATAATAGATAAAGAAGGTGAAGAGCAAGAAGTCTCATCTACTTTCCAACAAACACATTCGGAAAACAGTAGATTTGGTACACTAGGTGAAAATAGAGGCACTGGTTCTGCATATGTTATCAGAGATAAATTCAAAACGTATTTTTGCTCACGAGAATTGTACAACTGAAAATACTTTTCTTTGTGCACAATATATTAACCCTAGAATACTACTACGGGTGAATATTGCCCAGTGAGTTATAAGTTTTGGTGCCAGAGTTTTGCCTACTCAGGAGGGTTAATATTGTGTGTGTTATTTAGTTAGCCTGTGCCTGTTACTGGCCTAGTGCGTTTATCTGCCAGAGAACTTTTAATAATCTTGAACTTAATTCACCGGGTGAAACCCTGTTGTAGAATTAGAGGCAGTGAAATTTTTACTGTGACTATTGCATATTTAACAACAGCAAAGAGTAAAAAAAAATACTTGTGAGTGAAAACACACTTTTATTTTTATATTTTTATTGTTTGTCATCTAATTTGAATATAATTATTATCTTAATAATTTGGTCAGTGAATTAATTTGGTCAGTGAATTTAATTACTTCTTTGTGTAAAATAAGTTTAAATAATTAGTCACAAAATAATTTTTTTCTTTTTTAGAAATAATTAATACCCTTTTTTTTAATTTTTTTTAAAATGTATAACTTATCGTTTAATAGAGTTAAAATAAATCCATTTAAAATTGTCACACTTAATTTGATTTAGTAGTGACTATAAAATGTTGTAATAGGCTACTCCTTGGTTAAATGAATCATTGTTAGATATGAATACAAATCTTCCTCTATATAATAAAGTACTTAATTGTTTGTGAATTACTTACCATCAGCGTTCATTTCCTCAGCAACTTCTTTCCATAACTTTCGTTGCACGTCTCTCATGTGATAGTTTTTATCCCTCATGTCCCAAAGAGACTTTCGTTCACTTATCAAAATTATAAGTTTCTCAACATCCATTTTAGGAGTACGTCTTGAACTTTACAATACACAATACAATTCGTCAGAATAACTGCGAACGATCCCATCGAGATGGGATCGTTCGCACATCGGATGTTTTCGCCCGAAGACGCACGAATTACTTCGGGTGCAGTGGACGACCTTCAATGCCTTTCTATGATACCGGATCATTCGCAACTATTCGTTCGACTTGTGACGAACATAATTCGGATGAAAATGCAGCCAGTGGACGACTGGCTTTAGAGTTAGCCGTCAACTTAGGCAGCATTCCCTTGTGCTGGACCGTTTTCAACAACACGATTTCACCGTGAGTTAATAATATTCCACATATTATTTGAATTTATTAGTTTTTGCATGTATAGAGAAGATCATGAATTAGGTATTTTTGAGTGTACGTGCTAATAGCTATTTAGCACGTTACAGATTATCGACTCATGAAGAGGTAGGCCTATGACTTTTAACCAATGATGATCTAGAAAATCTTATAAGTTAAGAAAGTGATCCACAAATGAGAATGAAATAAAATATTTTTGCTACATCTCTTATAGATACCGGACACAAACAGACTCGGTGTATGGACAAATATTTTATAAAAAGGTACTGTCACATCACGCGTGAAGTGATTGATATTTATTTACGGTTATGTGCACAGTGTCAGGTTAAAATGAAACGCCCCCTTTTTACTACAACCGTTAAAGAAAGGATGACATCTTAAAAAATAAATACAAAGGGATCGCTAAGAGGGCATGTTATGGCATATGGTATGTCTCAATAAAATTTTTTAAGTTGTTAGTGCTTGACAGATTTTGGTAGTTACTCACTTGGAATAAGCCTCGTCAATCAAAAAGTATTTCGTCCCAAGTCTCATTTACTGCAAGTAAGAAAATAATTATACTAGTATGGCGTGAACAACTTTTAAAAATCTATTAAGTCATATCGTATGGCTTAACAATGCCAACATTTCTAATTTCTATTTCCCCATGTACTACTTCAAGCTGTGAATGGACAGACCGAAAGAGAGCTATGTTGCTGCTTTTGGCTGAGTAAGGAGAAGAGATTATTAAAAGGAAGTTAGTTGGGGGGAAAATACTTATGTTGGTGGTATTGGTTAGGGTAGTTTGGGAGGGGAGGAGGAAGGAGCCAGCACACAAAGGTCCTGTAAGTGTTTGCTCAAGGCCCAATGGTGGTCAAGGTATACGGAGCTATTGCCCTCAATAATGTGTTAAGCGAGGTAATAATGTCAAATATGTTGACAGTATGAGATTGAAAGTAGATCTGGGTAAAAACCTTCCTCGTAAAAGCAAAAATCAAATACCTAACGGCTATGAACTGATTCGCCACATGTTTGCAATACATTTAAAATCATAAAGATCAAAAGAATAATAATATTTAGCACCACTTATTACTAACAGTTCGGGTTATACGCTAAGATCAAAATAAAATATATAATTACAAATGGATATATAAAAATGTAATAACACATAATAAATATTTTATAAAGTATTTTGGCGATCATATTGTAATCTTTACAAGGTTATCAATAGAAAGTCATTATGACAAATGCAATATATACGCTACTTAATATTTATAGTTTTGAGATACTTACAAATCTAATTATTTTAATTAAAACGTCAATTTGATCAAATTAAAGAAATGTTTATATATATATATATATATATATATATATATATATATACAGAGAGAGAGAGATTTGAAATTATAACACAGCCGGAATCTGTTATTTATAGCCAACAGTTCACTTTCTGGTAAAAGTTCCGAGACTTCAACTCTTTTCATATTTTACAATATAATTTTTACTTTTTCGGACATAGACGAAAATAAATATCCTCTATAAATTGTTTCTATGATTTAGGTAATTTTAGCTCATGCTGCCCTCTGTTATTCGTGAGCTATACTAGCCATACATACAAGTTTGTCGCTTGTAGTGTCACCTAGCAGTAGGGTTAACATACGTCCGGATTTGGAACACGTGTCCGGTTTGGTGTCCGGATCTGAGAAATGTCAGGATTTTACTAATATGAACCGAAAACGTAGCCAAATTGGGGAATTTTAGTCCGCACCGCACCTTAGGTTGGTCACACTGCAGCACTGCGCGCTCACTGCATTCTGTCTCTGCGTCCAATTCAATGTCACTCACAGTCGCAATCCACAGAGCGGACGACTCTCAGTTGTATATATTGTTTATCACTTGACAGTTTGTTTAAAAATAACTATATTGCTGTGTACCTAATGTTCCTGATGTATTGATACTATTAGTGTTCAGTTTGTAATTTTAGTGTGTAGGTAGTTATAACTTTAGCAAAATGCCAAAGCGCAAGTGTGTTTTTAATGACAAACTAAAAAAATATACAAGTTTCTGAGACAGTGCCAAAACAGAAATGACCGCGTGAGATGTTTGACGTGTAACTCTGAATTTTCTGTGGAGCATCGAGCACAGTACGACATAGAAAATCACTTGCAGAGTGAGAGACACAAGAAGGCTAATCAAGCAGCATCATCAGTAAGTATTAAAACTTTTTTTAAAAACACTGATGTCACAGATGCTGAGTTGCAATGTGTGGCAAAAGATGCAACTTTTTACTACCATACCGCAATACACGGATTTAGTTTCAAAACGTCTGATTGCACTGCCAAACATATTAAAAATCTTTTTGAGCCCAAATTTTTGGGAGCTTGGACTAAGACCGAGGTAGTTATTGTATATGTAATATCGCCTTACATATTTGATAAACTGCTCAAAGATCTCAAGGATGAAAATTTTCTTACACCAACAATTGACTGTTCAAACAGAAAAGAGTTTAAATTGAATCCTGTATGTGTTCGTTATTTTAACCAAAATGAAGGTGTTAACGTGAAACTGTTATTTTTTTTATGAACTTCCAGGTGAAGCCTCTGATATTTTAGTAGATCTTTTAAAACGTATCAATAGTTTTGTTTGAGCCTTTGAAGTCATATTTAATGTCAATTGAAAACTACCCTGCTTCTTTACTTGCATTTTTTGAAGATCCAGTAAATGAACTTTATTTAACATTTGTGCTTGGAAGCCTTCAAATGTTTCAAATGACAATTCTTAAAGTTGAGTCTGATTACATTACTGCTACAGAAGCGACACAAATGTATGAAGAATAAGTTGTCAAACTGGAAGAAAGGAAGGCAACTAACTTTATCCCGTTTGCAACAAAGCTGTTACACAGGAAGTTAAAAAATGTAGAATAAGTCGATGATAAGAAAGAAGAAAACTTTCTGAAAAGTGTAGAATGTTTTTACAAAGTTGGGATAAGCTACTTTAAACTTTGGGAAAACAGCTTTGACAAGGCTAACCACTTTAAATGGTTAGCGCTACAACAAGACCCTACCTGGGATGAGATGGAAGACAGTGTTTTAACTGTAACCAGCGTTATTCCGGATTCCATCAATGTGGATGAACTATTTAATGAGCGTTCGTCACTAATCCAAATTCTGAAAAATCTGAAACAAAAAATCTGTTAAGACATGCTCAGAATTCCACGACCACATCAAAAATGACAAATCTTTTCTGAGGAAGGTCAGTTCATCTGAAAGGTATTAGTCAAGGAAAATTAAAGAACCTGTCCCTGGACCCAGCACATTGTAATCAAAAGTTGGAGCATGAATAAAGTACTTGAAAAGTTCAAAATATAATTAGAACACTTACTGTATGTAAATATTTCATAAAATCTAAGTGATAGTGTATTAAATAGGCCTAACTATAATAAATTTGTAATTTATTAACCCCATAATTCTTATTTTGTAATTAAAAAAGCTTATGAATCAAGCTAAGTTTTATAACATTTTTCACGTATCAGGATAGCTAAAAACGTAGATTTCAGTGCCTAATTTTCAAAAAATTTCCCGAACACCCCACTCCCGTGGGGGGTATTTCATACCCCCCAGACACCCCGAAAAGACCTCTATCCGGATCTGGCCTACATAAATTATGGTAACCCTACCTAGCAGTATTATGTCAAACAAAAGTCCATTCATAACATTTCCACTTTACTTATTCTTTACGGGCATAAGAATTAAAATTTAAAGCCCTCCACTTAGAGATACAATTCAGAATATTAATTTGGCTTGTTTGTTTGTCAAGTGTCGGAAGAGAGTCTATTCTGAGGAGATAAAATTCAGGAGCTCGGAGATAAAATCCGATTTTTAAAGGAAATATAATTCAGGAGTTTCATTTGGGATGTTTGTGTGTAAAATGACTGGAGAGGATCTCTTCCGAGAAGATACAATTCAGCTGCGTATGTAGAGAACGGGTGGGGAGAGAGAAAGAGAAAGGTATGGCTCCCAGGAAATTTTTAAAATTTGGTGCGAGGATCAAGCCTTGAACAAAGCTATTGGGCAGCTTTATTTTTAAATTTATTTGTTGACCCAGGATTTTTCAAGCTACAAGGCTTTTACATGATGATCATTTCGTACACTTGTACTGCCCATCTATCTCAATCAGGAAAAACCATTAACAGAGAGTGAAAATATGTCTGCAGTAAAAACCTCACTATAGTTATTTCACTGGAAAATAATTTTTTCAAAGTAAACCAATTGGAATATGGTAATTTTATAATATACTCATGAGTATCTCTCGGGGCGTATGGGTACAGCGCTCTTATTGGCTGTCTAGATCACGTGACAAACCCTCGCTCTCTGATTGGCTGTTGACATTCCCCCTTCTATATTATAATGGGTTTTCCCTCATGTCCGACGTAAAAAGGTCAAGAAAGAAGCGGTAGAAATTTTAAGTTAAAATCTTGTTTCTACACCCCCAGTCCTGCGAGTATGCCAGTAGTGAACTTGATCTCTTTTCCGTCCCACCCACACAAACCAGTCTTGAAAGTGGGCAATGGCTCTAGTACAAACCTGTTTCTTCCCATCACCGATGATTCGCCCATAGAATTTACCGTTACCATTCAAGGCAAGTTTTATATCGATATTTCCCAGACTATGCTCTATCTCAGGGCAGCCATCATGAAACCCGGCAGTGGCGCTTTCGTAGAGGTGAATCAAATCGTCCCAGTAAACAACAAGTTGCATTCGCTATTCACACAGGTAGATGTGTTTTTAAACCAAAAGCTAATCTCACCGCCCAGCAACACGTATGCTTATAGAGCATAGAGCACTGAGTGTGGCGCCGTTCAAAAGGTAATTCTCTTGGTTAAACACGTCACTGTGTAGATACCCCAAAAGATCCAACGTTTTACTTTTTGCGGTGAGACTGCAACGGGCCTCAAATCCCGTGTTGCCTGCGTTAGCCTCCTCAAAGATTCCGGGACTATCTATAAACCACAGACCACAAGTCAAATACGTTATTTTGGCTTAACGGTTGTAATTGAGCAACGTTTCAATACACGGATTTAGTTTCAAAACGTCTGATTGCACTGCCAAACATATTAAAAATCTTTTTGAGCCCAAATTTTCGGGAGCTTGGACTAAGACCGAAGTAGTTATTGTATATGTAATATCGCCTTACATATTTGATAAACTGCTCAAAGATCTCAAGGATGAAAATTTTCATAAAGTTAATTTACTGGATCTTCAAAAAATGCAAGTAAAGAAGCAGGGCAGTTTTCAATTGACATTAAATACGACTTCAAAGGCTCAAACAAAACTATGGATACGTTTTAAAAGATCTACTAAAATATCAGAGGTTTCACCTGGAAGTTCATAAAAAAAATAACAGTTTCACGTTAACACCTTCATTTTGGTTAAAATAACGAACACATACAGGATTCAATTTAAACTCTTTTCTGTTTGAACAGTCAATTGTTGGTGTAAGAAAATTTTCATCCTTGAGATCTTTGAGCAGTTTATCAAATATGTAAGGCGATATTACATATACAATAACTACTTCGGTCTTAGTCCAAGCTCCCGAAAATTTGGGCTCAAAAAGATTTTTAATATGTTTGGCAGTGCAATCAGACGTTTTGAAACTAAATCCGTGTATTGAAACGTTGCTCAATTACAACCGTTAAGCCAAAATAACGTATTTGACTTGTGGTCTGTGGTTTATAGACATTCCCGGAATTTTTGAGGAGGCTAACGCAGGCAACACGGGATTTGAGGCCCGTTGCAGTCTCACCGCAAAAAGTAAAACGTTGGATCTTTTGGGGTATCTACACAGTGACGTGTTTAACCAAGAGAATTACCTTTTGAACGGCGCCACACTCAGAGTCAAGTTGGTCCGTTCTAGAGACGGGTTTAGTCTTATGGCAGTCCCTGAATTCCCTTACTTTCAGGTCGAAGACGGCCTTCTAGTGCGACGTGTCAAAGTAGAACCTTCTATACAGTTGGCACATGCCAAAGCATTAAACGTAAATCCCGAAAAGTATCCCATCACCCGTGTGGAAATAAAAACACTCACTATTCCTACGGGCGTGCAAGGAAATCACTGGACAACGTATTTACTGGACAGTTAACCAAACGATGCATCGTGGAATTTGTATCAAACGCGGTGTTCAAGGGAGACGCTACCAAGAACCCATTCAACTTTCAAACCGACGGCATGAACCATTTCTCGCTTTACGTGGATGGGGAAGAAGTGCTGTCTAAACCAATACAGCCCAACTTTTCATGTCATGTCCTACCACACACTGTTACCTTGAACGGGTATCCACTTCATGAACGAAGGTAGCGACATCATAAAGGAAGCCTTCCCTAAGGGATATCATCGCATGGCTTTCGATCTCACCGCTAATCTGTCCGCCCACATGACATCGCATTGGAATTTGATGAGGCACGGCTCTCTGAGTATCGAAGTGAGCTTAACCAGTGATCTCACTGAAACCGTCAACTGTATCGTGTACGGGGAGTTTTCCAACATCATCACCATTGACATGGACAGAAACGTCGTGACCGATTATGGGAGTTAATATAAACGGCTTCCCATCCCTTACCCTCATCATTTAAGCCATGGACGTCATTGTGGAGTTCCGGAACTTTATAGACGAAGGCAAACAGTTTATCGTCAAGGAACTGAGTGTTTTATCTGTATGCGGTACATTATTTCAACATTAGGTGTTAAAAACCCCATACGCTATCGAGGAACTTTCCACCTATGCCAGAAAGAAATCCGACTATAACGTCAACAATCTGCACGGTATTCCCTGGGATAGCGATTACAGCCTGCTCGAATCCCTCATCTCCCGTGCCACAACGAATGCAGAAACCATCTACGTCAAGGGGGCAGAAAAGAAATGTTTCTTCACAAATACACGTCTACACCTATCGTAGATCTATACGACAGAGGTTGTTCGTCTTTTAAAACACTTAAATTGGGCCACACCATGCGCATGGCATATAGTTCTGTATGGAATTTCTGTTCGGCCTCCATCGTTTGGGGACTTAGAGATTGGGAGATTGAATATAGACACGCACACAAAGAGACGTGAGCTGAAAACATACCCGTGGTTCCATTCTGTACGGTCGGGTGTTTTCCCTGCTTATCAACTACCCGAAAGAATAGCTCGACCTGCCGCTCTAGTCATCAACACTGATCCACACACCAAGCCTGGGACGCATTGGGTCGCCATCTTTATCGACAAGAACGGTGTGGGAGAATATTTTGACAATTATGGTTTTCCACCTTGTATAAAGTCACATCTGGAATAAATACGCAAAAAAATTCCCGCACGTCCCCCCATAGCATGCTACAATTTCAAAGCATCCCCTCAGACGTTTGAAGCCATTATTGTCTCATGTACCTACTCCATCGCGCCCAGAACATTCGGATGAAAACTTTCCTAAGCCTATTCCCGCCCACCAATCATACAGGCAACGATGCTAAGGTGGTGAGATATTATAACACATTTTTCAAGTAGGGTCCTGCTGCCCCTCAAGAGGTTGTATCCAATCGGCGCGCGCATATAAAAGTGGCGTCCTGGCAGCGTGCAGACCATAACCGTGAAAGTCGTCGAAACGAACGAACATCATGGAAAGTCAAGACGTTTGTGCCCACAAAGCAAAGCTGGTGAAGCCGCTCGCAATCACCAGGATTTTCAACACTTTGTTTCCGCTGGATGAAGTCGATGCCAAGCGAGTCATCTTTGGCATGAGTGTCAAGAACAACTTGACGCCCTATATCTAGCTAGAAAAATGCGGAGGGAATTGTGTGGTGTTTAACCGTACAGAGTGGCAAGAACTGGGCAGCTACAAGTCAGTCATATCAAAATTTTTCAGCAACACGCAACCTCCTCAGAAGATTAGTCTGACTAATCATGAAATCTCTCTGAGTCGCATGTGCGGTGACTGTATGGTTGTCATCAGCGAGAAACAAGACGCTGGCCTCAAACGGGTCACCTATCTAGCACCTAGCTGGGTGCGTCTTTGTGATGTGTGGGACCTCATCGACGTTGCCGTCGACCGACGGGATATGTGGTCGACACCCGTCACACGCTATTGCAACGATTTGATCTACACACGCTTCGTGGTTGTATGCGACACACTTACAGAATCGGTGGATGGCATCGATCTCGAACAGCCTACGGTGAAAACGCATATAAAAACCTGGATCTTATCAGTGCTACCTACTATACACGTAAAGTCGTCGGTTTGGACTATTACATCCTGGATTGTGAACTAAAATAAATTTTACTAACGCATCTAAGAGACACTGTAGAAAAACTTATGAATGAATATATGAGGCATTCTTGTAAAAGTGTATAATAAATATTATGTTTGATGTCTTTAATGATTAATAAATAAGTATTTTGTAATATCGTGTTATATTCACGCAAAAACTTTCTGCCCCCCTTATACGTAAATATGAGTCTTGACTTGTCGAGCCGTTACCTAACATAAACAGGATCAATGACATAGCTCACAGTTTCAAGGTCACGATCTATTCCGGTCTCAACTCGTATTGTTGACCCGCCAGACTGGCGCCAGGTTTGCGACATAACATACAATAATTACGTCATTGGGAAAACTTTGGTCGTCAACGTCAATTCCCTCACATTTTCAAGGTCACGATCTATTCCTGTCTCATCACGTCTTGTCGACCCGCCAGACTGGCGCCAGAGTTGCAACATAACACGCAATGATTACGTCATTTGGAAAACCCTGGTTGCCGAGGTCAATGCCCTGACGGTTTCTAGGTCACGATCTATTCCTGTTTCAATTCATCTTGTCGACCCACCAGACTGGCGCCAGGGTTGCGACATAACACGCAATGATTTCGTCATTGAAAAAACCCATGTTGCCAGGGTCAATGATCTCATGGTTTCAAGGTCATGATCTATTCCTATACGCCAGGTATGAGTTATAAGGGTTACGATATAACACGCAATGCTTACGTCATCGGGAAAACCCAGGTTACCAAAGTCAATGACCTCATGGTTTCAAGGTCATGATCTATTCCTAGCCGCCAAGTAATAAGTTATAAGGGTTGCTACATAACACGCAATGATTACGTCATTGGGGAAACCCAGATTGCCAGGTTCAATGACCTCGCGTACTACCTCACGATTTCAAGGTCGTGATCTATTCCTAGCCATCAAGGTATGAGTCATCAGGGTTGCGACATAACACGCAATAATTTCAACTTCGGAAAAACCCAGGTTGCCAAGGTCAATGACATCACTGGTTCAGGGTCACGATCTATTTTGGTCTCAACTTGTCTGGTCGTCCCACCAAACTGGCACCATGTATGAGCTATCAGGGTTGCGACAGAGTGATGATGTCACCAGGAAAAACCCATTGCAGGTAAGGGTTGCGACATCGTTCAAGGTCGTGATCTATTCATAACCGCCAAACTGGCGCCAGGTATGATTCATCAAGGTTACGACAGAGCAATGACGTCACCAGGGAAAAACCATTGCAGGTGAGGATTTCGACATCATTCAAGGTCACTATCTATTCCTAGCCGTCAAACGGGCGCCTTTCATCAGGGAAAACACATTAACACATAGAAGTGGAAGAGGGGGAAGAGGGGGGAATGGCAACAGCCAATCAGAGAGCGAGGGGCGTGATCACGTGATCTAGACAGTCAATCAGAGCGTTGTAGCCATACGCCCCGAGAGCTACTATTACTCTCATGTCTTTTAAGGTTTTTATAACAAAATTTGAAAAATCTACTATGATTGTCCAGGTAGTTTACAAGAAACGGTGAGTTATGCTTTAGGATATTAGAGTATTTGGTCGTGTTAAACATGCTGCCACTCGATTTTCCCCGCAAGAACTTAAGAAATGATCATGACTTACGCCACTAGTACTGGTGCACATAGCCTATAGTATAATATTAAACAATTGGCTTTCATAAAACGTACTGATCGATATATCGCTGTATTTGTAGCATTAGCCACAAGTCAGCGATACCCAAGTCAATAACAAACAGACTTACCTAATTGCACGGACACCATCTGCTGTTGGCCCGGCCACGCACTCAATGACCCCATCGCCTTTCACACGTCCGAACTCAACAACTGACAATAGAATACTTAATCCGCACCAATTAAACGCTAAGTTACAAAATTTCAGTAGAAAAGAAGATACTATTTGCCAGTGCCCAGTTTTGTTTCTACTCCAGTCTAGAAGCGTGTATAGTTCCCCCCTCCCTTGTTTATGTTCTTTGGTTTTCCTCCCCTCGTGATCCCTTCATTCCGTGTTCTGTGGACTGTGCTATAATCGTATAAAAGAGTGATCGTGCGAGTGGAGACGCACTCTTGGACTGGCTTCGATAATCGCTAGGGTAAGCAAAATTCTTTTTCGGCGTGTAATATTTTTATTTCAAAATTATTTTTGTCATATTGAACTTAATTTATTGAACTGATTAGAAAACAGCACTTGTGATTGTGTTAATAGTAATATTTTCTTTTGGACTTAAACTTTATCTCAATCATAATGAACTTAAGTTATTGTAATCTAATTAGGAAACATAGCTAGTGTTGTTGTTAATAATAATATTTCTTGTGGACTTAAAATTGATCTCAATCTTAATGAACTTGAGTTATTGGACTCTAACTTGAAAATATTGCTGTTTATGTTTTATTTCCAATGTTTACTTATGAACTTAGTTTAATGGGCGCCATCAGCGCTAGTATTGAGGTTAGTAATAGCCGCCATAATAACTTGGTTTATTAATGTTAATATTTTGAGCGTTGGCAATTAAAATGTGGATTGCTCTACTTTATAATCAATATAAGAAATCAATAGTTTTATGTCTAGGTAAAACATATTTTTCCGTTTGTCGGGACTAAGAGATGTAAGGGTAATGATTTAATTAAGTTTGAATTTTATGTAAGGAACATAAGTATTTCGCAGAGATTTAAATTATTATCTTTCTGGCTAACTAATACGCATCCAACTTGTAATTTTTGTTAACGTAAATTAGTGATGGTGATCACTAAACATTTAATGCGTTCTTCTAATGTAACCATGTTATTGTGATCACAAAATATTTTATACATTATTTCTCCCCTTTATGGGATTTTTCATATTAATTGTTGTCCATAGTTTTTTTAATATCTAATAAACAACCCATTTGATGAATCTTTTCTACTTACTATATTTTTTTATAACTTATTTATCCTTAGGTATAACGCTTTCTAAATTGTTGTCTGGTAATTGAATTAGGGGAATGTTTATATATTTATATATTGTTGGAGGTTGGCCGTGGGGACGAGTGCCGCAATTGCTCCAAATTGCGTGTTCTAGGTATTGGTTTCTTGCCTAGTTTTTTTATAGTCTTTACTCACTTAGCATACTCTTTCTTTTTTGTTGACTAATTAATTTATTTTGTATTTGAATCCTATTAGTTAGGTTTTAGGGTTATAAATAGGGTTCAAATTATATATTCTAACATCAAAACAGGCAATTCATTTAAATAGAATAAGTAGAAAAATGGAAATAACATTTACTATAAAGTCCAACCGACTCTCAGACACAAAATGAAATTTCTTCAAAATCACATCAAAACTTGCAACTATTTCTCGTAGGTATAAAAGATTAACGTTCTTTTTATGAGTATATAAAACAAAAACTTTCATTTAAAAATGTTACTACCTAAGAAATGATTAATTTACTCTTAACAAGTAACATTATTATTATTTAGCTTTGCGCCTTACTACTCGTTTGGGTTATAAGCTTTAAGTACTAATTACGCAAATGGATTAGGAATTAGGAAAGTTGAATTAGAGGAGGTGAACCCGCATTTGCGTGGAGGGAGAGTGTAAAGCCATTTAGGAAAACCACCCCCAGTTCACCCAACCGAGATTCGAACCTCGATCTCCCCGTCCTCAGCAGTCGAGCTTCAACATGACTAGCGCGTTAGACAACTACGCCACCGAGGCGGATGAGAGTGGAAAAACATTTAGGAATAGCCACCCCCAGTTCACCCGACCTAGCTTCTAACCTCGATCTCCCCATCCTCAGCAGTCTAGCTCAACATGACTAGAGTGTTAGCTAACTACGCCACCGAGGCGGGTAACAAGTAACAGTTTACGTTTTACATACAATGTATTACAATATAAAACCTAAAGTTCTACACCTTAACGGCAAAATCGTAATAATGACAAAACAATATTTATAATGTGTTCATCAAACCTGACTTCATGAAACCAAAACATAGTATGTATAATATTTATTTGACAGTAATATTTTATGCCTACTTCATTACTTATACTTAAAAGAGACCCAATCAAAACTATCATATTTAGAAAAGCATAATTACTCAAATTTACCATACGGCAGTTGATTTTACTAATTAAATATATTATTATTTCACTTACAAAATTTCTATATTTCATGATTTTTATCATAAAAATAATATGCACCATCACGGAACCCAAAATGGATCTTTCTAACCTTGAGTTTCATTCTATGTCATTGTAATAAAACTCAGATTTTGCAAGTCGATTAGAACAAAAAAATACTTTTCCTAGCTCTAAACTCTAATTTAGTTGAATGAGAGGCCAAAACAGAATTTAAAAGCTTACATTGTACTACACAAGAAGCGTCCTCAACGAAAATCCAACCAAGAGTAAATTTCCTAGGCAAATACAGCAGTGTATATATATATATTCACTCTACAGCTCAAACTGAAACGTGTAATATAGGAAAAGGGAGGGGAGGAAGGAAATAAATTGAACAGACATGACTGTGATGGAAGCTTGGTCTGCCTTCTCTTCTGTGCCATAACCTTGAAGAAGGTCAATCCAGATAGATCCACGTATTTCTGGAAGACTGTAGTCGATTCTAGTCTGTGTTTAATGTGGCAGTGGATGATACTGGAACTATTCCAGAATTCATTCAGTCGACTGGGCTAGTTGATAGGGGTTGGTCGTGTTGTTTCAGTTATTGTGTGTTATTGAAGGTTAAGTGGGGTGGTATGCTTCGTCAACAGCAGTCCGAGGTGATTTGCATTAACCAGTATTATATATTTTGCATATCATAGTAATGTCCTTATTCTTGTGACTTCGACAGATTTTACATATAGAAAGGGTCTGCCCATCATTTTTAATTACTGACCGAAAAAGGAGTTACCATGTTCTTCTCCACCTATGTTCCTACTATGTTGGTAGTGTACACAATGACAAAGAAATACCTACAAAAAAGTACTACCAGTGAAATATAAGCCTCCTTCAAATAGCTTCATAAGTTATCCATAGTATACAATTTTACTGGTTCAGAACCTCCAGACCCCTCTCTCAGTTGAGCTTCCCTCAATTTCTAAAAGCTATATCATTTCGTATCAAAAATTAAAAATTAGTATGCTATATACTATAAAGCAGTATACGAACTCTTACCATAACGATACAGCAAGCCTTTCGGTTGGTGTGATGGCATCTCTCAACCAGCTATTCAGCTTGAGGAGAAGAGGATCCAGGAGCTTATCAAAACTTGTGAGTGTCATCCTAAAGTAGTTGTGAAACTTTCTTTCATCCTTTCTTAAATCTTTATATAATGGGACGAAAGCTCCAGAAACAGGCCAGTGTATATTTAAAGAATAAACCCACTTCTTTTAACGCTTTTTACTGTTCATATACAAATAGTACAGATACAACAAATTCTCGTGACTGTCTATGGAGGAAACTCGAGAACAGCTAAGAGGGAACAAGTCGTGAAGCCATGCAGGAACTTTTCACGATCATGCCATTTGTTCGACGGTGCATACTTTGGTATACACGATGTCGTGCTGGACACGGTGCACGGCGAAAAGTCAAATCGTCTGAAAAGGCTGTACAGTTCATCTGCCTCATTTATAAACTATCCTAGTTGGACACACTCAACAATAGTAGCAGTATAACTCATTCTGAGTTTAATAGGAGTTATAACTTAAATTTAACTATTTCTATTGACATACTATTGGACTAACCATGTTGATTTTGTTGAGGTCATTTCTCCTCTTGATCTCTGTAGAGTCTACATAGTTGCATGGCTGCAGTACAATGTCCCCCACTTCTGGTATACCAAGGGCGCCTAATGGAGGCACCTGTGTTTCCCGTTCAGATGATGTGTTTACAGTCTTGGTTATCTGCTCCGCCGTCTGAGCATCCCGATGCATCTTCACTACCGAGAAAGGACTACTTAAGTGCACTTGTATTTTATTTATAATTTGTTTTATCTTAATTATGTTCTTAGAATCAACTGGCCTAATATCTCCAATATTCTAGAGTTGAGTAGTGGAATTCAAGACTACACATAATTCGAGTCTGGATATATTTTATCACTGAATGCTTGTAGAACAAGCCGTATAAGAGTGATATACAGGGAAGTCTTAAAATAATAGTCCTCTAGAAGGAAATTGCCCTTAAATATTTGCGTGTGTGTGTGTGTGTATGTGTGTGTGAAAAAGAGAGAAATATAATTAACATACGTCCTTTTTGGGCTGTCCTTAATTCCAAAGGGAGACTAGATCATCCTAAAATTTTACTAGATAGCTAGAAAAACAAATACCAGAGTTTTATAATCTATTTTATATATTTTTTAAAATCCTTAATACTAAAGATGTTACATTATTCCCCATTGGAAAAATAAATGATTACTTTTCAATTCCAATCCAGCTTAAGAGACTTATTTTTTATTGTATAATTTATTCTATAATTTTTTTCAGCCTATTAAGGGAAATCGTGCGCTATGAATTCGTTATGGGTTGAATTGACTTCCAAATGAGTAACTAGAATAAAGTTACACCATCAAAGAACACCTTCCTCTCCTAAAACACGGAAATATATTTGCATTTGTCTTTGTCACAAATACTTTAATCGAGTCAAAGCCTTTTCAGAGGTAGGGTTTATATCACCCCAAATTCAAATACAGCCGCATGTTGAAATATGTACATTAAGTCCCTTTTATATAACATGCACAACTTTAAATACACTGGGTTAGCGATTCTAAGAACATATTCTTTATCTTATGTGGGCTAAGTGCGGCCATAAGGACTGGGAGTTAGGAAGGGGGGGGGATATAAATGAATCTTTCGCAGACAAGAATAGCACAACTGTTGTTATTGCTGAACACTGTTCACATAAAATTATATGGCTGAATGGGTTTAAATTCCAGCTGTAGAAACTTGACATGTTTTTCACTCATTGTTGTGAACTCTATTAACACAGAGATTAGTATTTTAGTTTATATCAATAAGCAGGAGGAGGATATGAAGTGAAAGAGGAGTTAATGAGAGTGAAAACAAGTATGAGGATAGCAGGAGATGTGTTAAGACGGAGAGCGGGAGGACATAGAGGTTCCAAATAAAAATGGACTGACACAACCACTATTTGTAATGGTAATGCTAATGGTCATGAACAAAGTGGTGGTAAAACTCAGGTAGGAAAGGATGAAAGCCATGATGTTTGCTGATGACTTGATGATATGGGTTTGGGGGCTAGGGGGAAGGAAGAGGAAGCACAGGAATGGAATGAGGACGTGAAAGAGAAATAGTGTGGAATGAAATTTAGCATGGTGAAGTGTAAGTGATGGTGATGACAAGGAAGAGGATGAGGCTTAGTAAAGCTATAAATTTGTATGCTGTGGAGCTGAGAAATGTACAGAAAGTAAAATATTTTGGGAGCGTGATCCAGGCAAAAGGTGGAAGTAGAGAGGATCTAATGAGAAGAGGACAGCAGGGAGTGTTGTTATATAGGTGTGTAAGAGACCTGCTATGGAGAAGGGTATTCCCCCTGAAGTGTAAGGAAGTACTGTACAGGGCGTACTTTGTACCCATTGTCACATATGCAGCAAGAAAATGGACAATGAATGTAGGAGAGACCAGGAAAGGGGGAGGGGGCTATGGGAATGAAGTTTTGAGGAGCATATTAGCTGTCACGAGAAGAAACAGGATAAGGAATGGAATTATCCGAGAAAGTGTGGGCGAGGAGGGAAAACATGACATAATATAAAAAGCAATACTGAGAAGGTATGAGCATGTTATGAGGATTGAGAAGGAGAGGATGACAAAGAAAATGTTGGAAATGAAGTACGTAGGGAAAAGAGCGCAAGGGAGGCCAAGAAAGAGATTGGTGGACGAAATAACAGAAAATGTACAAGTGAGAAGAGAATAATTGAAGTAAATAAAGAAGAAATAATGGTGAAAGGATAGAGGAAGATGAAGGCATTTTACTAAACTGACCCGAGCGACTACAGGCTGGAAACGGTTGATTGTGATGATTATGATGATATCAATAAGCACTACTTTACTAGATCCACCAAATAAATAAATAAAAATATAAAAAATAATTTATTTGTAAAGAGTACTACAGGTTTAACTGACATATAAAATTATTTTAAAGTGACCATGAATATAATCTTTGGAATAACATGTTTTTACCCACATCGATAAGCACATACGAAAGAAATGTAAAAATGGTTTGTCCGGTTTGCTGTTGACAAGTATGGCTCGGGCTCGAATCCAAGCTGGATGTTTTGCGGGTGTTTTTTTAATAATATTTCGACTCTCTCCTAACGCAAATTCTGGCACATTTACCCTCAATTCTAGCTCCATCACCCCTACCCCATTAGTGCAGTAAAATGAGGTTAACCCGGTGAGTAGTAAGGCAAGCTGTATGTTTGCTTAAAGATGAACTCAAGGCTTTCATTTTGTCAACACATTGTAATAATATTAATTTATCCGTCCCTTATGTAAATTTCAGATCCTAAATTTAATATATTCAAAATAATATTATATTTTAATGTCGTTTTGGCTATGGGTTTGTAAGGTATTGCACACTCTTCTGTCCTTTTATTGCCCAGGCATGCTGGATGGAGCCTTTTTCGGAAATAAAAAGAGGGAAATGACGAAGGAGGGATGCAATATCCTTACATGTAGAAAGTTCTAGAAAATAAACATTTCTGTGAGATGCGTTTTCCATAGCAACTTGCCCCCACTCTTCAATAATAGTTCGTGCTCTAGGCATCTACAAGACACGTCGGACACTGATATATATATATATTTACATCCATGACTGTTTCCAGCCTGTGGCCTGGGTCAGATTTTTATTCAAGCCATTTATTTTCTACTACCGGCTTGTCAGGGTTGTCGTAAAGATATATCTTTAAATCTATACATAATGCATACACACATATGTATATAACTATACATAAATATATATATAACTATACATATATACATACGTATATTTATGTATATACACATATATACATACATATATATATATGGATATATATTTTTTATGGCAACATAACCTCCTAACTGCTGAGGGCTAGTCAAATTTCTAAATATTAAATATCTCTAGAAGTTCTCTTAAGTACTTTATATGGTAACACAGAGCTCTAATTTGTACTTTCTTAATTTTAATATTGTTTGAACCATAAATAAAGCCATATATATTTTGTTCATAAAATTTCTGGGGGGTGGGGGTTGAACCCCCAAACTCCCTCTGACTACGGCCTTGAGTGTATACTATATATTTTTTTATGTATATTAAATATATGTATTGTGTATGCTAAATATATATATAATGTATATATAAAATATATACATTTAGTATATTAAATATATAATATAAATATATAATACATATAGCAGATTAATTTAAATGTATATGTACATTTAATATATATATATGTGTGTGTGTGTGTGTGTATCTTAAGATTTAGATTAGTTGAGATATAATGTTAATAATTACTCAGAACAACATATTTATTTATCAACATACCACTCTACAAAGGCAAACATACTATTAATAACAACCTAATAAATATAGTCTATCAGAATATTGTAATTATATTTGAATTCCTAAAAGATATTTTTAGTATTTTGTAAAGTAAAAATATAAATTATCATAAAATAATCATTACCATTTGTGTTGTGTATTTAAAACCAGTTGAAATTAATAATATAACCTAACACATATATACACTATATAAACTTTTTTTTTGTTGGAAATCCAAACACACATTTGGGCCCTAGCCCGCGAAATAGAAAGTGAACTGTGAAAGGTTAAAAAGAGTAAATCTATTAGGCCTATATTATAATATATTAGATTGATAATGTCTCCTGAATAATGGGTAGCTGTCCTGTTTTCTTAAGCTGAATACTAACTTGCAGTAGGGCCCATATTTCAGCCCGCTGTGATCTATAACAGTACAATAGTGTGTGGTAGAGAACATAAAAATACAGTAAAGTGCAACTAACCAAAAGTACAATGTTTAGCACTACAATTTAATTGAGTGTAGAGAAATACATTAAAGTACAGAGAAAAAGACTTACATTCTGGATGTTTGACACCCAATAGTGACAGTGTTTGAGAGCTAGCGTGGTGGTATTCTACACCTGATTTCTTGTCTCTGTAGCCGCCCAGGAAAGGTTTCCTTATATGCATATTCTCGATCTCCACTACAATTTCCTTCACGTGGTCTTCCCCACCCCAAACTGAGCCACCATCCTGAGCTGAGATTAACAGGTTTGTTACAGAGGCACGCAGGTAGATCCAATTAACTACCATTTTCATTTACTAAATATTGATTGACAAGCGAGAATATTTTAAACGTGGTTTTTGAAAATACCTAAATCATCCAGAAATATGGTGGCACATTTCTTGAATTTAGCCGTAAATGTGAATTGAATTATAATAGTGCATCATATACTCAAACCAGCTGTTTACCTAGTGCTGTGCATGTAAGAACAAGTAGGTAAATAAATTCCCGCCTGTTGGCTGAAGCAGTTGTTTTGTGAGTGGAGCAGCTTAATTACACGTAAAAACACCAATGTTAGAGGATTTCCAAGAATTATATCAAGTTAATCACAGGTAAAAAATATTATCATAGATCAAAAGACTAGACAGAAGGGGCAGACAGACAGACAGACATGGGGACAGACATAATTGTAAAATCCACTTTTTAGGGTTCGTTTTCACGCAAAACGTAAAAGTTAGTCATAATCTCGAGATAAATTTTTGCACGATCATATTACTTTCTCTTGATAAGAGAAAGTAAAAGTAATAATTCCAAAACTCTCGAAACTTGAAAGTGTTGTTACCTGAGATCAAAAATAGTGATTTCATGTTCTTGCCTGTGTGTGATTTGAGGAAATGTTTGGTTACATTTTGAGTTATTTTAATTGTTTTTATCGTTCTTTCGTAAAAAAAAAAAAGAGAGCTAATGACATATAATTATTCCCTCGAGGAACAGGTTTCAAACTCAAAATAAAATAAATGTTGTAATGGATAATGGTAAAGAAAAGCCATAGTGATTTAGAAGCACTGAGTAAGAAGAGGCTTAATCATCAATTAGATAAGTTAAAACACTATTTTTAGGACCATTATAAAAATTTTGAATTGGCTGTGATATTATAACTAGTTAATACAAACGATTAGAGTTCATAATAGAGTACTTTTACAGTAGTTAACGTGGTTGAAGGCCTCAGGACTACTTTCACTGGAATCCCAGTGACAGGAAAATCGAGATTCAAATCCCGGTGGTGTGCACTGTTTTATTTTTACCTTAATAGTCTAACATCCTCTTTCCCTGTAGATTCTAGAACAATTCCTTAACCCTAGAATACTATCGTCACTGTCTAGTGCTGTATTGATATCGATACGTTAATCTGACGTAATAACAGATAAAACCTTTCATAACCTTTTTACGTGATATGAGTTTAGTTTTTAGTCTTTTAGCTAGTATTTTAATTAATTTAATGTTTTTGTTTTTAATTTTTAGTATTTTTATTACATCAAAATTACGTGGCAAGATCGTGTTAAATATTTTTAAAATGAATGTACTCAAACACACGTTTAGGGAATTAAAATTTTGAAATAAATTAGCCAATTAATTCAATAATGATAATTATATTAATATTTTGAAAAGCTATAATATAAACTATTATTTTTTTATCCTTGCTTTCAATTTTAAGATGTAGAAATCTGTTTTAACAAAACCCAAGCCTAAATGGGTTTTTTTTCTGTGTTTTATTATGATCTTGAATAGAAAGTAAAAGTTTTAATCCTCATATTATAACTCGTGGACTGTGCGGAATATAAGGTCGGAAGCTGCGTTGACAGAATTATTTAAGGATTTAGTTCTTTGTACTTTTAAATATAATTGGAAATGTGACACTGCTTGATTCAGTAGAACTATATAGCAAAATATTATATATTTTGTAGATCAAATCATCAAAAAACATTATAAAATATATACAAATTTTAGAACGTTTTCGCAAGCTTTTAAATTTTAGGCGTATCAAATTACCTTACCCCAAACCAACAACCACGGGGAAAATGAACTGAAAAATAGTACTACATTCATTAATTAAATACATTTAGTATCTAACATAGCGAGCGAAGTTTCACTACTCAACCGTACCGTTATTTGTATATATTTATAAAACATATCCTATGTGTTGAAATAAACAGTGGCTTACGAGTGTCTTCCCGTATCAGTAAATATGAAATGTAGGTCTATGTGAGCAAACAATGGTAGCACACAGATAATCACAAATAAGTTATTCAAATATAAAACTTTGATAAAATATTATTCTAAAATAATACAATATTTCTATATTTTTATTTATATACACAAGAGCATGGTAAATATGGTTGGAGTGAGATATCTAAGAAATGTACGTGAAAAAACTCGTATGGACAGAGTCAGTAATGAATTGGTGCTGAAGTAGTGTGGCTTGAAAGGAAATCCAATAGGTCACTGTGAAAGAAGCGTCTTACGTCGGTTTGGGCATGTTGAGAGGCTGAGTGTGGATCGAGTGACGAAACAAATATATGAAGGTAGAGTGTGTGGATACAAAGGGAGGGGTAGGCCATGTATGACGTGGATAAATATTGTGGACAAATGTGTGAAAAGAAAAAAACGTTAAAATATTTGAGAATAAAAGAGCATGTATAACTCAGTGTGTGGATGTTGTTGAAGCGAAGGGAGAATACAAGGATAGGGAAGTGTGAAGAAAGCTAGTGCGGATGGATTAAGTACGGTACGCAGTTGTTTTTTTATCTATATTCACAGTTTCCTGCCTACCCCTTAGAGGAATGACATGATTAGGTATATGTATGTGTGCATGTATGTATGTATGTATGTATGTATGTATGTATGTATGTATGTATATATGTATATTATACAGCAAATACAATAGAAATTAATACATAGCCCTACTGTTTAAATAACAATTATTAAGATTGTATTTAGTTACTGAACAAAGAATGTGTTAGTTACTATTTTTTTCCCGTCCACACAGCAAAGCGTTATTAATTGAAAGTAAACTATAACAAAAATGGCTGTCATTTATATTATGTTTGGAATTTATACACATAATGCAATAAATTTATAAAATTATATAAAAAAAACAAGTATTTGGTAAAATTGAGCTAACAACACAAAATAAAATTTAATACGTTGTTCCCTTTTATTGATAGAAACCCTAATAAAAAAAATGCTGATGTCCAGGCACGTATCCAGGGGAGGGCTCATGGGGCTGAAGTTCCCAGCCCCCCCAACACAAATTAAAAATTATAAAATTATCTTGAATGAAAATTTACGTTTAAACTAGATTTTTAGTTCCAAGAGTGTAAATAAATATTTACACTATTTCCTTCAAATGTGTTTCGTTGTTTTGGGGTGAATTCAAGCAGTCGTGTCGTCAGCTTATAGTTAGTTATCACGTTTTGCAGCATTTGAATCACTTGATTTGCAGTTTAAGTCGCATAAGTAGAAAGTTCCTTGTTCATGAAATCCATTAAATGTCTTTGTTTTGTCTTCATATTGATGTTACTTGTGTATACTAGTGTCGAGTACAATGAAACGTTCTAAGAATCAATAGAATAAATTGAGCATCAATTCATTTTCTAAGAAACCTTAAAAATATTTTGATTATAATAGTAAGTAGAGATTATTATTAGCGTGGAATGCTTTATATGGATACGTTATTGTTATTGTGTGTTTTTTATGCTTAGAAAGTCTTATTATTTGAATACTTTTGAATGTCATGGTATTTAAATATTATTTGAATAATATTCAACTGCCAATATTAGTTGAAAGTTTACACAGAAAGGTATTATGAATGCGTTAGTGCACTGTCTAGGAATAGGCTATTTACGTTGTTGCTTACCGGTGTAGTTAGTTTAGCCAGTTAGTAGAGCTATTTTTAAATATTGCTTTGAAAAGTAAGACTAGAAAGGGGGAGGGGGAATGATGACTAAGAGCTGTTGGATTGTTGGGCAATGGTAATCTCTGACCGACGAGTGAGTTCCTTCTACTTTGCTTGTTAGAGCGAATTGAAAGGGAAGGCCGAAAGGAATTCGTAGTAGTGAAGAGTGATAGATACAATTAATACAGTAGCAGTAGCACTTTTGACATTACCTTTTACCGCCCATTATTATTATTATTATTATTATTATTATTATTATTATATTTGTTTAATTTTTATATGTATATTCTTTATTTTTATTTGTTTAGTAACAGAGTTACCAAGCGGCAGCACCCCTAACAACAGTATTGAACAAGAAAGTGAACCTGTGCTATCAATGGATTCTGGACACAAGTCTTGTAGTGTTACTGCAGCTGCTCATGATTCCAGGGCCGACGTTCCAATTGAAAGTGATTCTGATTATGCAAATTCATCGACTAACCCATCTAAGAACACGATAGAAATATGTCAAGTCGATCATTTTGACATTAATGACGTAAGGAGAGATATTTAACAGTTTTTGATGATAACATGAAAAACACATTCTTCAGTTTTGCCAACTAAACAACCTTATGCCTTCCCAGTAATTGAAGGAAAGAAACAGAATAGAAATTTCCGAGAGACTTGGATAAAAGATCCAGATACCGGATTTCCTTTTCTTGACTACTCCAATAAAAATGATGGTGTTTATTGCTAACATGGCTGTTTGTTTTTTAACGAAGGAGTAGGAAAATTTCCTAAACCACACTAATAGGCAGTCTCACTAAGACTGTGTTATGTTAGCAGAGACATTTCTCGAAGTTTCATCAGGAAAATATCAGGACATCATGTCTCAGAGCTATACAAAAATAAGAAAACAGAGCAGCTATTAGACCAATAATTGAAACTATTCTATTTTGTGCAGAACAAGAACTAGCTGTTATAGGTGGTTATGAGAGTGGTGTTTTCTCTTTAGAGGAACCTGAACATAAGGATGGAAAATTGCAAGCTATTTTGCAATTTAGAGCTAACTCTGGCAACGGAGACTTAAAAGGGTACATTATCAATATCCATAGAAATGCCACATTTGAGTCCAGACATACAAAATGAAATTATATATTTATGTTTGAATATAGTTACAGAAGAAATAATTAATAAGGTGAATAATGCAATTTGTTTTAGTCTACTTGCCGACGAAGCTCTGAATGAGTCAGGCACTGAACACTATATCTGTGTTAGGTATGTAAACCTAATGAAGGATTCACAAACTCCAGTAATACGTGAAATTTTTTTGAGATTTGTTCCAATTCATGATCAGTCTTAAAAAACTTGACCAAAGTCATTTTGCAGGAAAATGACGAGCTAGAACTTGACATGTCTAAATGTGTTGGACATGGTGTAATCCAAGCTCTAGAATTAGAGGGATTCAATACAAATAAAATAAATTTAATGTTATCAAAAATTTTAGAAAAATAGGAGTGCGAAGTGTAAAACAATATTATGTTTTTGTTGTGAAATATAGCAGGGTACACAACCCATCTCCAACGCACGCCACTCACTCCTAGAAGGAGGGTAATATCACTGTCCTCCTTCAGAACTCAATTTATTTTTAATATGACGAGGTCGAAGGCTAAGTTAAAAGGGACATTAAAATTATACATATCTAAACCTAAGGATAAATGGCATAACTAGAATAGTAAAAAGTTCAAGTATTAAAGAAAACTTTGCTTTTATTTCAGCCAACATCTTATTAAAGAACATAGCACTTCTTTAAAGAATCTAAGAATATTCTTTTTTAATACAATATCTGTAAAAGCTGAAGTTCAATAATAACAATCTATGATTATTGTTTTTTACAAGAAAACTTTCCATGAACATACGTGAATTAACTTTTAATGCCTAGCATTATCAATATGGCGTATAACACCATATAAACTTAAATGAGACAATGACCTATTTTAGTGCTAGTCAAAATTGTAGCTAACAGCATTATAGTTCCGTGGTTACCCCATAAATGACTAGCCTACGCATGACGTCTTCACAAATAAATAACAAAAACTTATTACGGAATCCTCCAAAAGTAGATGTCATACTAACTTCAAAATCCTGATAAATAAACTTAGAAATCCATTCATTAAAGTTAAGGATAATTCCTAACTTTATTATTAAACTTTCCTGGCCTAAATATTACTAACACTCTGCCAACATTCAATAACTATGAAACATAACTCCTAAGCTAGATACATAAAGTTAAATATATAAGAATAGTTATCAACGTCACGCATTCTACCAACTGAATAGTTAGGACCTAATATTATAAAATAACTTCCCAATATGGATACTAAGTCAACAAGTGTTGAACCACAATTCTTAAAGTTAAATAATTAAATCAAAACTGATACGCACAATTTAACTAACATTAGAAAAAATTCAAAACTAACATTAAAAAAAACTTCCCCACATTACTTTGGTAATTTAAGTAAAGTCCTATTTCCCTACAATCCATGCGTAACATAAGTGAAGTTAAACTTAATGTTCAGTAAAACGAACAAAGATTCATATAATATATCAAAAACAATATTTACACGTAAAACGATCAAAAGGGAATTTAGAAAAATTACAATATTTATATTTGTGCCGAAATAGAATTTCTCCTTATATTGTAAAGTATGTCCTTGAAGCCTGCGCTTCGTCAATGTCCGAGCCTAATCCAAGAGTGGTCTCTTTCTTGATGAACGGTCTTTTATATGGTGCAAAACTCATCGAACACTCGAGACGGGATTACACAAGGGTGGGGGATCACTGAGTTAAAACACATGGAAAGGGGGAAGTGCACCGTAATAGAACTTTTAGAAGCCTTCTGGCTAGGCCTCGGAGTTTCTACCCCTTTCTACATGTCCATGATGTTATTGCGACGGGTGGTGGTGTCTAGTGGCAAGATGCGGCACTAGACTTGGCTTTCTCAGATGTTTCCATGTTGTCATTGTGTGTGGACGTGTCGTTCTTTTCCGCGCGCTCGTCCGGTTGGTGAAATTGGGTAAGTGAAGTTTTGATTGACTAACCCAATTTAGGATACCTTGTAGCAATAATTGCTACAATGGGTATGATGGTGCAGCCAAGTGGTGTCCAATTGAGAATAACACGGCAGTATCCGAAAGTGAACTATGTTAATTGTGCAATTCATCGCTTAAATCGTGCACTGTAAAATTCTATGTCGATTCTTATTGTCAGAAACTGTCTTAGCGTTGTCAATAAAGTAGCAAACGTTTTTAGAAACCATCCTAATGCAAATAAAACTCTTCATGATGAAATTTCAATACATGCCCTAGAGAGTAGGAAAAGAAGACTCTCCACCTTTGTTACACCAGATTCATCGAAAGGCATGACAGTGTCCTAACATTAGTTGGACTCTTTATATGCATTTGCATTAGTTTGGAAGAGATTTCTAAGACGACACGAAAGATTTATTCAACAGCCTCAGCTTTATTGGAAGCCATGGAGAAGAGTGAATTTATTGTTAGCCTAATTGTTTGTCACAAACTCTTTAGCCTTACTCTGCCTTCGTTTGTATTTCTTCAAGAAAAGTAACTTGATTTGGTATCAGCTCTAAACCATGCTTATGAAGTTCTGGTTACCCTGAAAAATCAGCGAAATGACGAAGAAAATTTATTTCAGGAAGTATTTAATTCTGCTTCACGGCTTGGGGATGAGGGGTGACAAATTAAACTGAAGGTTCCAAGACTCACATCAAAGCAGACTAAGTGTGCAAACCCTCCAACTACTTATGCGGAAGAATATTACAGCGTGACTGTCTTCATTCCTAAGGTTGATAGTCTTATTCAAAATTTATCTGATAGCTTCATTTCAAATGAGGATATTCTGCCAAGTTTCCAAGTGCTTCTTCCAGGCATTGTTTCTGTTCATGAGACAAACAAGTTGGAGAATCTATCTCCTTACTTTGATGATGAAATATCACTCTCTGCCGTGAAAGCTGAGTTTAAACTATGATGTGAAAAAGCTTCTACTAATGACACTGACCTTGAGGTCCTGAACGTGCTGGAATACTGCAATGTGACCTATTATCGTACAATTAAATACCTACTTACTGTATCGGCTACACTGCCAGTGATAACTGCTGGTGCAGAGAGATCCTTTTCTACAATGAAAAGAGTGAAAACTCCATCACGTAGTGTAATGGGTGATGACAGAATGAGTGCACTTGCCATGATTTAAATTCAGTGAAGTGTTACTGTAGAACTAGATAAAGTGATCAACATTATGGCTGGGAAGAAGTCAAGGAAATTGTTTCTGTAGTGAGTACCATGTAAAACATAAAAATAGAGTATTTAAAATTTTATAATACTAACTTTTATGATTGTAGATATCTGTAGTAATAAATTGCTGGGTAGTTAAAGAAATACAGTAGTAATTAATTTCCCTTTCACTTTCTTAACCGGACAAAACTTCGTGAATAATAAGATGTGATATACTCAGGAAATCCTCCACACAGAGAAATTTCGTAAAAAAATATATTACATTTGCCCCACTAATAATTAATTACTATACTTTTTATGACTTTTAATAGAAAATGTAATAGTTTTTATGAAAATGTATGTAAAATTAGTATATTTTCTATTAAAAGTTATAAAAAGCAATTTGCGTGCAAGAATGGGTCTACTTCAATCTATTTTTGTATGAAATTATTTATATTTATTCTTCTCTCTATGCAGGAAAGATTCGTCCATTCCTCCCTCCACGGTTAGGTCTTGAAATGACCGTCGTGGTCGGAAAATTCTGGATATGAACCTGCTGATGTCACATCTCTGATGCGTCCATTCTATAAACTTATACATGCAAGCCAAAACATTATTGATACTTACTAATAAAAACGAGTTTTGGGTGATATTTTGTTAAAAAAAAAGAGCAAAAAACAAGTTATTAGCCATAATCCCCTCATCAAGCAAACCATTATTATTGATTGACTACAATAGAGGAAGTTTCTACATTATATTATACTACATACATATTCATACCTTTGTTTATACAATATGTGACTACCTTAAGGTTACAGGAACCGTACCATTAATAATATCCAAGGAGTCACAACACAAGAGAAAACAGATTGTTTATTTATTTTACTACATAGGCCGATACCGAAGTATAGGCAGTACAACATTGTTGTAAGAACAATATTACTGATAGGACCAATCTATAGAATATCCAAACTTAACAGCTCGGCACAATTCAATATAATTGTCTCTGCCAATGACGCTAATTCAATGTTAATTTCAAATTAACAAACACAAAACCTATACGCCGATCAGGCGTAACGATAATCGCCATCGAAAATTACCTTTAGTTTAACAGATATGAAAGCTATATGTTGACCAAACCTCATTAAATATTACTTTTAGTATAATAGATATGATAACTATATGTTGACCAAACGTCATTAAATATTTTGACAAAACGTCATTAAATATTACTTTTAGTATAACAGATATGAAAGCTATATGTTGACCAAACGTCATTAAATATTACTTTAGTCAGTTCACCAGAGGCCCCAAACTCAGCAAACCAACTAAGCGTAAATTAATTTAAAAGCAAGAAAATTGTTAGAGCGCGCCAGTAAAAAAAAACCTACATATTTACAATTAAATATACTCGTAGCAATTCAACGAAATATTTTCAAAGTCCCAAAGAAAGAACATATTCATTTAAAGTTAATTACAAACGATAACTTAGCAAAGCAAACCCCCCCCCCCNTCATGCCCTAGAGAAGATTTAAGTCAGCACCCTTACCTTATAAATGTCAGTGGTACAATGAGTAAAAGGTCTAAAGTTAAAAGCCATTTTATAGCACACAACTTGGGGAAATTCACAGAGAGGGGGAAGCTGGGTTGAGAAGAACAAACAAAAGAAGGGAAGTGAGCAGCGCTCTGGTGGGGGAAACGGTGACACTGTGAACTATTGAAAGTGCTAGGAAACTCTACAGCCAGAACTGGAAACTACTCCGGTCAAATTCAGTTGCCACAACCATCACGAGCGGGGTGTTGAGTCCTGCCTCGCTTCAGTCCACGTTGAACTTCCCTCGGTGAAGAGTGTTGTTAGGTGTGAGCTCCCGAGTGCCCCATTCAGCAAAGCGGGCGGTGAGTACAAGCTCATGATAGGACCATTATACAGTTTGTTTCTTCTTTGGAGTAACTTTGTTTCTTCTTTGGAGTAACTTTGTTTCTTCTTTTGTGTAACATCGTTACAAATAAAGAATAGTATTATACACAAAATATATTGTCAAGAGTTTCTTGAGGGAAAACAAAACCCTATGGTTTGCTGTTTACCACTCATTATTAAAGATCAGTCACAATAATTAAAATTGCTGCTATCTCTCCCACGAATAAACTTATAGGCTTATATACAATGGACGTGCCACGTCAGCTCACAACTCATCTTCAGATTCATCCAAATGGTCATTTTTCAGTTTGTGGACCTCCTTGGACTGTATGACTTTGTGGTATCCACTTGAATGCCAACATTTTTATTTTGAAACTAAATAAATGTATAAGTGGGAATAAAATGGTATCCTTATTCCTCAATTGAATTATTACATGGTAACCTTAAAATTGGAAGTATAAACTGTTTATAAGCATCTTTTTTTTAAACATTTTATGAGTTAGAAAAATTGAAAAATATGTAGTTACATAATATTGTTAGTCTAATACTTCTTGAGGACTTCAAACATACCAATATTAATAAAAAAATATTACAGTGATTTTATAACGAAGTTAATGGTACCGGTAACCCTCAAATAAAAACATGGAAAAAGAAACAACACCTACCTGACTTGACTAAAATAATTTGATCATTTACGCCTTACCTTTGATGGTAAACTATAATCAGGATCATTATAATCGTCATTAACAACTTCACCATCACTATCGTCACCAAATACTTCCTTTAAAACTCTTGAAACATCTGAAATAGTGCTGCTACAAACAGCTGTGGCATCCATTTTGATTTTGTGGGCTACCATTATATCATTACCATAGAATTGTCACTACATTGTGCTGCTATCTGAGCTCGTATGGCTAAATCTATTGTATTTGCTTGTATGGTAGGTGGTCACCACTGTGTTTCTACATTTATCTCAAAAATATTTAAAATGTGGTCTACCAGGGATTTTCCTCAAACCCTTAGTTTGTGGCATTGTGACAAACTTCTCAAATCTCAAAAACTACTTTAGAAAGTAGACCCTATACGTGTAGGCCCTATACCTACTTTATTTTAAAATTGATAAGATCAATTATTTTTTCCAATATTTTTAGTTTAGCTCTGGTCCGGTTAATATGAGTCACCGTAATTTAATTTCAAAATATTAATGATTTAAATATTGTTTGAAATGTGTTGAGCACATCAAATTTGGTTAAAATCGAATAGAAAACTTCAAGATTTTTTTTTTCAAGACTTTGGAAACCCTTACCCTAATTAATATGAACAGTATGTGAAAAACTATTTATAAATATACCCTTAAGGATTTATATTAATTTGTATACTGAGTTGAAGTGATATTTTTTAACACTGCGTCTTACAAACAGTTTGGGCTATACGCTTATGTATTAATTACGTTAACGGGTTAGGAATAGTGAAGGTTGTATTGAGATTAAGTGTACCTGAATTTTTGTGAAGAGAGAGTGGGAGAAACATCCTCAGTACACCCTGCCGGGATCGGATCATGATATCCCTATCATAGGCAGTCTAGTATATTGCGAGAGTAGTGCCTTAGACCATGTGGCCACCGAAGCGGGTTAAATACGAATTATTTAATCTTGTGTAGTATAAATATTTTGTGCTGTATGATCTTAGTATTAAACTTTTAGTTATTACTACAGTGGATACTTATAGTGTTAATAAGAACAGAATTACAAAATAACTTGCCAAAATGAACTAATTTGGTTTATAAATTAATAATTCAACAATTATATAGTGCGATAATAAGTATAAATGCTATTTCTATATTTGGTAATAAGGTAACAGAATCAATTGCTATAGGCTCCGTGCAAAGTACAGACGATATTTGAATTAATGACACGAGCACACAAGACGGCCACAATTTTAAGTTCTTGCAGGATAAATCCAAGCGACATCATGTTTACCGCGATCAAATACTCGAAAATCCTAAAACATAACTCACCGTTTCTCGTAAAATGCATGGAAAAACACAGTAGTTTTTCAGAATGTATTATAAAAACCTTAAAAGACATTAGGACATTATTAAAATTCCCATATTCCTATTGGTTTGCTTTGAAAAAAATGTTTTCTAATGAAGTAACTATAATGAGGTTTTTACTGCAGACATATGTTAACTCTGTGTAAAAGTTTTTCCTAATTGAGATAGATGGGTAGTATAAGTTTATGAAATGATAATCATGAACTGAAATTTATTTTGATAGACTCCTTCCTCTAACACCAATACTTTTCACAGTTTGATGTGTTTAGTTATGAGCTCTTCAAGCGCACCAGGTTTTCGATAAACCGAAGATTGTTAGATAGACCGGTCCGTCATTCCATTCCTACATTTAATTTTTCCTGATCTACTATTACTAGCTTTAATATCATTAACTTTACAATAATCAGAATTATGTTAAATACCTACTTTAAATCATTTTTGGTTGTGCACTCTATTTATATTATATTCTACCTTTCTTATAAATTAGTGAATAGATAAATCTTGAATTTATAGTTGTTGTCCACTTTGTCCGACAATAATTCAGCTCGGTCATTAATACGTCTACCTTGTGTGTTAAGGGTCCCGGGCTCAATTCCCAAAATGCTATAATTTAATCTTTGGTGAATTGTCAGCCAAGAAAGTGGATGTTGAGAATTGTTTTACTAACGAAACGAGTTTAATCATAGAAGTCCACGTTAAATGAGGGTAGAACACCCGCATTTATCAGTGAAAATATATTATATCGTAAGTGTCATATAAATATATTATTAAGGTAATATTAGAACTTCTGAAAAGTAATTTAATAGTACCTATACAATAATACTGAAAATCTATTTATACCTAATTTTCACATATCGGCTTTGTAAAACCACTTATAATTTTTTATAGCACTAGCCATCATTTTCAAAATTACGATAGTATTTTATGTGTTTATTACTTACATGTAATACCACTTCATATGATTGTAGGCTTACTGTGGTCTGCCTTATGACGAAACCTTTAATAATATTTTCCACACCTCGTGTTATATCCTTCATCCTTGTTACATGGTTACTCGCTACTAATGCTTTTCCCTTTGCCGATGGGCCATTTTTGAAAGGGATATAGTACATTATACTAAGGCAAACCAACACTTATTATTACTTTCATTATTAAATCACTATTATAATGTCCAGCCTCCCTTTAAGCACAATCATCAATCAGTGACCGAACGGAATGACGGACCGGTCTATGTGACAATCTTCGGTTTATCGAAAACCTGGCACGCGGGAAGAGCTCGTAACTAAACACATCAAACTCTGAAAAGTATCAGTGTTAGAGGAATGAGTCTTATATCAAAATAAAATTAAGTTCATGATGATCATTTTATAAACTTATACTACCCATTATTCTCAATTAAGAAAAAACTTTTATACAGTGTTAACATATGTCTGCAGTAAAAAGCTTATTATAGTTCTTTCATTATAAAACAATTTTTTCAAAGCAAACGAATTGCAATATGGGAATTTTACTATCCTAATGTATTTTAATATTTTTTTGTAATAAATTCTGGAAAAAACTACTGTGATTGTCTAGGTAGTTTACGAGAAACGGTGAGTTAAGTTTTACGATTTTTGAGTATTCGATCGCGGTAGACATGATGCCGATCGGATTTAACCTGCAAGAACTTAAGAAGTCAATACGAGTCGCGCTACCAGTACTGGTGCACATAGCCTATACAATAAATTTTAATAAAAATAAACAACGCAAATAAAATCACAAATAATTACTCACCAATTCTCACAGTTATTACGTCTGGCACAGTGTATCCACTGTAGAAGTATTTAGAATCCATTACCTTAAAATCAGTGGCCTCGAAATTTATTTCAACAATTTCGTTTGGTTCAACACCAAGTTCTGATAACATAAGATCATCGGTTAGTTTGATACCTTTTCTAGATAAGTGCATATTTCTTACTGGTATTCTAAAAACAGCTGTGATATTGTCTTTAAGCTCTCTTACACTGCTGCACAGTTTGTAGGCGTTAGTAAATAGCGGCACGTCTCCCGCCATAATAAATTTAACGGTTACCGTATTTTTGTATGAATCTAGTCCAAGGGATTTACTTTTATCGTATTTATCTGACAATACTGACATAAGATTAATTTGAGTTTGAAAATTTTCGTTTGTTGTCATTGCTAAATTGCTAGATTTGTACATAAGATTGGGGTTGTTAACAAATGAAGAACTTGTTAATTCCAAATTATGATCTGGATAACCTAAATCAAAATTATCATTTTCCTGTCTTTCAAATTGAGGATGTTTTCTATCGATTGCGTGGTAATCAGAAAGCAGAAACAATTTTGAAATCCACTTATTCAATTCATATTTCAAACTCTTGCTCAATTCTTTCATTTCCACCAAACCCAATTCAATCATGTCAGTATCTTCCTTTTGTTTTATTATGCTAAGAAGATGGGTAAATAGCCAAGACTGTTCTTGTATTGCAGTTGTTTTCTCAAAATTATAGGATAGTATTTCCTCCTTCATATCCTTAACCACATCTATGATCCACTTCTGAATTTCTAGTTCTACTTTGCTAGAATGAGTGAGAGAATTGTCTCTGTACTGAGGTGATCCATCTATTTTTTCTTTCAAGTAAAGAATAATATCATCTGATGTAATACTTGATTCTTGTTCTAGAATTTTAGCTCTAAGGCGATTTTCAAATTCCTCTTCTAATGCCACGTTTTTCTTTATTTCACAAAGTAGATTCTGATTTTCTCTACAAATTATTCCATTCGAAGAAACCTGGTTGAATTCAGCATTGTGTTTGGAACACAAGAGAGCATTTGTCATAGAATATGGTTGATTAGAATTTTCAACATGAGTATCTGTGCTATCTCCCGTTTGATCATGCAATATTCTTGATCTTTCATTTGATCTACTATCATCATCATCATCATCTTCTTCTTCTTTTCTTTGAAAGATGTCCATTCCAATAGAGACACGTTCTTTATCAGAGATAGCTTCATTATCTGTCTCATACATCTTGATGATCTCATTGCAATTATCACCATTAACAGAAGACAGTTCCCTCTCTTCTTTTTTGGGCTCATCAACATATCGTGCGCTATCATTTAGGACGTATTCGTCTTCATTAAACGAGCTGCCCGTGATCTTAATGAGTGGGGCCACACTGACTTTGTTTCCGAATACATCTCCAGTGACATCAATGTTTGGGTCTTCATTACAATTTTCCATATCAATGTTAACAAATTACCTGTAACAAAGATGAAGAGTATGGATTATGGCCTGGATAGGAATATTAATAAAATGTGCATGTATTCCAATACTTTTAAGAGCTGGATAGGGTCATTTACGCTTTCACTCTCCAATTTGTGATACCTAGCTATTTTGTAGATAACTCCTAACGCTAAATACTAAATACACAATATAGTCTAACTTATTCAGTTCTGATTTATTCTAGTATTAAAATTATAGGGGTCTAAATTTTTATCAATACATGCTGCTAAAAAGAATTTATTCCATGTACAATTTCAATAAAAATCTAAGATTGTAAGAATACCTAATAAAGTTGATCCACAGAGCTGAAGCAAAAACATTAATTCTTCAACTTATTCAGCATGCATTCACCTATGTGCAAATTGAGTCAAATTAACTGATTTGTCCAGGTTAAACAAATTTTACAAATGTAAATTACAAGTAACAAATCAAGCACCATTTAATTGTAAGTCATATCTGGTGCTATATAGTCAACGGCAGGCAGTACAAGAAACCTTAGATATCATGATAAGTTGGGATATTATCCAGTGGTGTAGCTCCTAAATTATAAATCCAATAGTAGTTGTTAAAAAGCAAGGGGGAGGAAACAACTTAGTATGTTATTAAGAAAACTTTAACGAGGGCTAGTGACCATAAACTTGCAAAAATCGTCATTTTTGTGTAAACAAGAACATTTCCTAGGAACCGCTATTTTTTCAGAGGGTACCACAGCTGACATCAAAAAAACAATAAGAAAATTCCCCACATCGACAAATAAGAAACAGTTACAGGTATTTTTGGGGCTAATAAACTACTATGTGAAGTTTATAAAACACCATTCCGATCTTGTATACCCCTTGCTACGACTCACCAGAAAGAATGAAGAATGGACATGGGGAGAAATTGAGGATACTACATTACGGGAAATAGAAGAAAGATTAATTTGCACAGTTATGATAAGACATTCTAATTTGAATAAATCTATGTACAGTACATGTCTACTGACGGTTCAGGTGAAGCCATTGGTGTTGAACTATTCCAATTAGATGAAGATGGGAAGAATAGGTCAATAGCTTTTGTTAGCAGGCTATTACACGGACCATTAATTAACTAAGAAATTTTATGAGTAGCCTATAGTGAAAAAATAAAAAAATAAATTGATGAGATTAGCGAGAATAGTGAAAAAAATTAGTGAAAATGAAAAAATGTGGATGTACTAAACATGAAATAAAAGAAAATTTAAAACATATTCAGAATGATCTAGATTCCAACTTACCCGTAGTGAAAGAAAATTGTAATAAAAATAAAAGTGAAATAATATAACAGGTTAACAATAATTTGACGGAGCTATTTGTAAATGTAGAAAAAATAAATAAAAAAGGTAGTGATAGTCTCCGATTTCAAAATGACCTTTTAAGAACATACAGTATCAGATGTCTACATACAGGAAATTGTAGACAGTCAGTTAGATAAATTTAAAACTAATTTAACTGAAACTCTTGATAGAACGTCATAAACAGTAGGGCAAATGAGAAAACAGTTAGAGATAGCTCAATCAAAAAATGATGAAATTGTAGAAAAAAAGACGTCATTCCCTGTTGGTACCCTGTTGGTACGCTGGTGTTACCAAATTCAGGTATTCAAAAACAATCAATGGAGTCAGTACCCACCTTCAGTGGAAATGATTACAGGATGCATGCTTTACTATTCCTAATAAAATGAAAAAAAGAAAACAAGAGGTACAAGTTGTACCATTCCTAAAAAACAAAAAACAAAAACGATCAAACAAGAAACTAGTTAACTCAATTTCAATACTAAAAAAAAATTAATAATCAAGGGTTGTATTAAATACATCCCACCAAAATTATTCGATTCTGGAGGTAGCAAAAATTATTTAAATTTCGTATAATTTAAATAAAATTAACAGCTAAATAGGAGTACCATTTTAATATTAATATAGATAGTATTACATATAAAAATTGAGTAATTGTTGTTATATGAATATTTAATGTAACTCTAAGATTGTTTAAAGTAGATGTTATAAATAAAAAACAAAACCAATTATTAATATAGAAAACAAAATTAATTATTAATATAGAAAACTTTATAATGTATAAACTTAATGTATGGGGAAGAGCGATAATTATAGTCAATTATGACTCGCAAAAGTTCCTTACACTCCCACTAGGGCTGTTAATTTTAAATAGGGATTTTTTTTTCAAGATTAACACATAGTAGCTTATATTATTTTATTTCCTCTAAAAACTCATCATACAAACAATAAATCCAATACAAATATATTTAGAGGTTGATCAATGACATTCAATTTTCACTATTTGCATGTTATATGTCATATCAAATATGGCCAATTGTATTTTGTGATATTCATTAATAATATCTTATTAAAGAACCTAGGAAATAAGACTTTGTTTTTATGGTAGCACTGACAAGAGATAAAAAGTAATTTGTTTATTTTTGGTTGTAAAACTTGTTAGTTTTTAGACTTTAATATTTATATTTAATAAAATACATTATTGAGAATCATTTTAATATAATTAGTAACATATATATTTCAATTAACTTGGATCATTTAGCATTATGTATATATAAATTTGTGTGTTTCTTTGAATTGCCTGGTATCAATTAGAATGGTTGTGTTTGGCAATGTAAATTTAAGACTATGGTTGGTTTTCACTTATTCTTTGCCTTATTTTCAGATTGTTGTGTTAATGTTCTGAAATAATGGCTAACAAAAGACCTAGTAATATGGCGTTCATTGCCACTCGCAAACTCAGTGGTGTTTGGTTAATTGGACAAACAGAACAAAGGCTTCCTGAAAATGTCCTGCCAACAACAAGTAATGTCTGTAACAGTGGCGGCTCGTAGCTAAAATTAGTGGGAGTGCTGCTCCAGAAAATGTTTAGCCTTTGTTTTAAAATTGTGTAAAAGGAAAAAAAACGTGTATAAAAAGAACATTTATTCAGGAACTTGATAAAATCTTTACAAATATAATCTTTTTTACTTACATTAACTTAAATTGTTATGGTTCAAGCTTGATCTATTCATTTAAAAATTAAATCCATTCTTCTTGTTTTAATTTGCGCAAAAAGCTCAATAATGTTTTCCTTGATCTCTGGATGACGATTGATGAAATTTTTCTCCATTGAAAATACTGCAAGCGCATTTAGTATTTCTGTTAAAAAAAAGAACAAAAAAAAGGAATCAAATAGAATAGCTGGAAGCAGAATAATAATCTAATTCTACACTCTTCTACACTTTATCACATTCAAGTATATGATACATGGTTTTTCAGCACAACACACGCTGAGTAAAAAAAAACACTTCCTTCCATTATCACGCCAGAACCAGCACTGCGATAGCAACAGTGCTATCTCTACCTGATAGTCCTGCCTTCCTACCCATCCCCCTCCTATGTGCGCATGCGCACAAAAGTCAGATACCACGTCGCTGGCACTGTGAAGCGCACAGTTCCATACAAAGATTTTTGTATCTTTTTCATAAACTGGGGGATGGCTACTGAAGTACTGACATTAAGCTTAAGGAATACATATTGTACTACAAAAATAAATAAAGAATTAAAGAAAAAAGGACTTATTATATTAAATGTTATCGATAATATCAAGTAGAAATAGGTATGCTGCAGTTCCGCAGTGCCTATACCCGAGCCACCACTGGTCTTGAAAACTTTTTTACCATCATAATTAATTGAAAAGACCTGTCCCAGAAAGCCTTGAGGCGACAACAGAAGAACTAATGAATATTTGACACAAGGCACGCATACCCACAGCCTTTCAGGCTAATATAATTTCCAAGATGAAGTATTTGATTGAGGAAAACAATTTACTAAAAAAGAATATATCTTGAACATCAGAAGGCCAGAAGTGCAGGGTGATAACATTACAGAAAAGTTTGAACTACTTTTTGACACTGCACACAAAGTTCTGAAACTATGATTATAATTCGTTCAAATGTGTACCGCAAGCAAGCAGCTCATCGATCTCACATTACAAATATTGTACAAGAAGAATTTCAATCAAATAAAAAAAAAACCATTTTGATTGTTTATTGGGATGATAAATTTATGATTAACCACGCAAAAAAAATCGACACAAAATCAAAAGTAGAAGGGTTACCTATAGTTGTTACAGGTAATGAAGTAGAAAAAATTCTTGTTATTGCTAAAATACCATCTGGAACAGGAAAAGCAGAAGCAACATTTCAGCTCCTTGTTATTTGGAAAGTGGTCGATTTGGTAACCATAAACGTCCCGGTTTTTGCAGAGGTCACAGGTCAGTCTGTGATGTCAAAAAGGTTTGCGAGGTATGTGGCCAATTTTTCACTTTCGAAAGATCAAATTATTCACATAGGTGTTATGAGACTTTTTGTAGAGTATGCGAATCATATCGTCCTTTTGGTCATTTCTGTTATATGAAGCAGGCCCCGTCAAAACCGTCACTGGAAAAGAGTAATTTCATGTTCGTATTCTATGATTTTGACTGCAGAAAAGAAACGCTTCTTCAAGGTGCAGCCGCCACGTACTTGCACGAACCTAGCCTCTGTGTCGTGCAGGCGTGTTTCAAGGCCTGCGTTCATATAGATGCAAATGATCATCATTGCACCGACTGTGGGGGCGATAGGACTCGCATATTCAAGGGTGAT